>VZSG01000459.1:128668-144657 GCA_013398315.1 Nothoprocta pentlandii | reverse complement strand
GATCACTTCCCTCGACCTGCTGGAGACGCTCTTCTTAATGCACCCCTGGTTGGCCTTCTTGGCCACCAGGGCACACTGCTGCCTCATGGTCAACTTGTCGTCCACCATGACACCCAGGTCCCTCTCTGTGGGGCTGCTCTCCAGTAGGTCCACCCTTAATCTGTACTGGTGTCCAGGATTATTCCTCCCCAAGTGCAGGACCCTGCACTTGCCCCTGTTGAACCTCATGAGGTTTCTCACTGCCCAGTTTTCCAGTCTGTCCAGGTCCCTCTGGAGAAATATGATTTCAAATGATAATTATCATTTGAAAGCACGACGTAGAGATATTGACGGTGTAGCTACACTCACAGACTTAAAACTTTGTAGCTGAACAAATTAGGCTTTGGTCAGACTATTTAGAAATTAGGTTTTCTCACAGTAAAGATCTCTCTACGAAGTGGTCTGCAGATCCACGGCATCTCAGTGGAAATGATACTAAAGACTTGGCTCATCTGCTCAGGATTTGCCTATCTGAGAATTCCAAAGCATCTCAACCATACGGAACTTCCCACGTCTGATTATCAGTTTTGCACTAAAATGTATGGGTGCATTCCTTTATCTCTGCCCATAAAATTTCTGCTAGACTAACAAAGCCTAACGAACTGCCAGGCTACCCAGCATGTAACTAAGTCCCCATGGAAATCTGTCTTCAGGCCTACTGCACATGGGACAAAACTGGGCCCTGTAACCCGTCGAGCATAGAGGGGCTCTTAGGAAAAATTGACATCCAAAAGCATCTCATTTCTGGTACTTTGTGATAATAAAGTAGAGAATAATGAAATATTAATATTTTTTTTTAAAAAAAAAAGGTTATGAAAAGGGACAGCTACTGAATATTTTCTTCACCTTAGGCTTTACTGAGAAGACCAGTTCTCAAGATCCCACATCCTTGAGAGTAGAAAGGAAGTCAGATAGCAAACACAAAGCATATTATCCCAAACAGTTAAATTCTGGCAATACCTAAAGGAAATGAAAATGGAGATAATGACAGATAAGACAGAAAAGATTTTGTAGAATTAAATACAGATACTCCTAGCCCTTATTACCATGATCTGTGAACACCTAGTACAGCGCTGTGAGCAAGAACATACAAATAAGTTGTGCTGACATCACAGTGAAGAATATAATTTAGAAAAAAAAAGGCACACTAGGGGAAGAAAATGAGCAGGGATTATTTGAACTGGGAGAAGAAACAAGGGTTATGGAAAAGCAACCTAGTATATCCTTAGCAACGAACAGTCAGAGCATGGCAGCACTCCAGTTTGAAACAACAATGCATGTAGGTTTTCGAATGGGATTTTGGACTGAAGATCAAGTTCAAATTTGGCACAGAAGTTTAGGTTTCAATGACAGTCTTTTCCACAGATTTATATCTTGTCTATAAAGTGGTTTGAGAATCACAGTTCCATTTTTGACTTTTTTAAAAATTTAAAAAAGACTTTCAGAGTGTTAAAAGTAAAAGGAAAAGTAAAAGGGAACCTTTCCAATTTATTGTTGAATTTTGTTAGGATAGAGCTGATTTGCAAATAAAGAAATAACCTTACATACTATTTCATGTCTCCTATCAAATCGTTCACTTGGCGTAGGAAATATTCCTCTCCCAAGCACTTTTGGAGGGAAGTTTGTCAAATTGTACAGATCTCAGCTTGGTAAGACAGTGCTAACTTCCTCAGAGATACAGGTTGGCCTTTACTCCCTGAAAGCTTTAAGTACCTTGCAGGATTGAGCCCATAAATGATATCTGAAAGCACTTTTTATTGCTCCTCTGCATTTATTACATTTCTTTATGTCCTGCCATTTGTGTGCAGCTCCTGTCCCAAGCAAGCATTTTCATTACAGAACATAATATCATCAGCAGCAGATGTGAGGGTAATGACAGGCTGAGAAGTGATCTGCAGGCTGATTTTGGAAAGTACTTTATTTGGCTCAGAACAAATTTGGTTGTTTAGAAGACCTGCATCATAATCATATTCAATTTCAACCCCTGGGAAAGAAAAAAAAACATCCTTTTTGCCTACAAACTGATTACACAGCTAAACTCAATCCTCTGGGTCAGTGTGAAATAAAATATATAAGAAAAAAAGACATTCAGAAGAATGCTAGTAGAAAGATAGAAAGCTCCAGAGGCAGCAAAGCAGAATAAGTGTGAAAAACACAAGGGAAAAAAAGTAACAGAAAGAAAACATCATAATTAAGACCTAAGGGTTATTAAATTAAGATATAAGGGCTACTACATTTTTTAGATTTATAAAAGGCCACAGTGAGAGAAAGGACATAGGATGACAGTCCTGTGTGTGTCTCACCTCACTTGCAACAACCACCACAAGCCTCTCACCTTCAACATCGACTACAATACCGTGTTACTGCTCTGCTCGCCCTCTCCGGCACTCCTGGAAGTCGTCTTCCCACTCCAGATGGTCATGGGAGGGACATTTGTTGGGTTTGTTTAAATCAAGATTTTTCCTGTGCTTACAGAGTCATAGAATCACAGAATGGTTGAGATGGGAAGGGACTCCAACCCCACTGCACAAGCAGGGGCTCCTAGAGCATGTTGAAAAAGATGCAAAACAATAATGCAAAACTTACCTCTGTGAGGTCCACAGTGAAGATAAAATTCCATCACTTCGATTTTTAAGGGAGTGCATCCCGAATGCCCACAGCTATTTTAGCTGTTAAGTGGTAAAAATTATACTCTTGCTTAAATTAACAAAGCAAACAGTAAAATTAAACTAAAACAATAACTGTGCTCTTTATCTTTGCCTGGCAATAATTAAAGTTATCCCAACAATTCTCTAGTGAAATTTAAGGCAATTTCTGTAATTATCTCTAACATTCTCCTCTTTTCCTGTTTTTAAACTAAGTGTAACTTCACCAGATTGCAGCACTTCTGCATGGACACTGCTACCTGTGTCGAGACACAGTCAGCAGGGTAACTTGAAGGGACACCACAAAAACACATTTGGTAATCCTGGCCAATGCGCACAATAGATATGGGGACGAGCCGACCTACCATGTTCCTTGGAAATGCAAAATTCTCATCTTGGTATGTTGCTTTTGTCTACTTCCCCCCATTTTTCCTTAGGGCTTTGTAGCTTCTCAGCTCTGTTGCCTCCGAAATCCTTGAACTCCTGACTTCTGGGGTTTGTATTCTTACTAACTTGCATGGATTTAACTTACACACTTCATCACAGCTCAACTACAAACTCCTCCCCAAAGCTGAACTAAGGCAGTTGAGCTGCTCCCAAAACCAGACTGCACCATGGACAGTGGAACCTCCAGGCCATGGGTTACTTCACCTATAAGCATTCACATTTAAAAGGCAAACTGTTCCCACATGGGAAGAAAAAAAAAAAAAAGAAAAAGAAGAAGAAAAACTTTAATTAGAAAACAGTCTTGCTATAGAATTTTTAAACCAGCTGACTACATTTTGTAACCTCGTGTTATACTCTGAAGGTGGCTTAAAACTTTAAAGAAATGATTACAATCCTTCATTAAATCCCACAGGTTTTGAATGCATTACTACAGAATCCTAGTTAACTTGCACAGAGCATTTGATGTAATCCTTATTAAACTCTATAAAAAGATGTTTCACAAGGGCTTACCTGCTTAAATACAGAATATATGCATGAGCAATTCTGTGTGTGCCTGTGTGTGCTTATTTCCCTAATTTCTTTACACATACTTTGGATCTTGGAAATAAAAGCGAACATGGGCACAATTCATCAAAAACATCTTATGGTCATGGGAATTTGAATATTGCAGGAGCTTTTATTTGAAAAACAGGTATCTTCAAATAATAAAGAAATTTTTAGGTTTGGGGAGCAGAATACAGGGAGCACTGTAGAGAGGAACTCTGTAGGAAACAAGAAGACCTACCCGCCAGGCATTCAAATACTTCCTAATCCCTGCAGAAAAGACTTAGTAAGAAGACTCAGTCTATTCCCTTGCTGTAATTACTTTCTGTTGGAAAACATGATATTTCCCTGCCTCCAGGTCTTTTTGAAGGTTCAGAAATAGAAACATAAAAAAACCAAAAATTACAGTCTAATTTCTGCATGTCTTGATATTTCCTGTTGCACAAGAACTAAGGTATTTTTAGTGAATAAGGAGAGTGTGTTGAAACAGGAAAAGAAATAAAAAAGGACCTCATACAGAATTCGTGATATTTGATATCCTGTCACAGATTATGTTGATCATCCAAAGTGTCTGGGCCTCAGGTATTTGGAGCCTTCAACCCATATTTTATTCCATCCAGAACTTGCGCTTGCTGCTTTGCTGGACCGCAGTTATGGGACTGGAGCAAGGACCTGACTGAGGATTGAAGATTTGTCCACAGAGAGGCCCTGTGCTGTCAAAGGGACCCACAGGCCTAGAAGCAAACCTGAAATCACCACAAGAGTTCAGCAGCTTCCAGAGCTCAGCAGCACCGAGCTGACTCCTTCGGATGCCCTTGTGCTCACTGCTGCCTCGTGGCTACATAGATGCTTCTCAGGTTGACCCCAAACTCAACGAGATGAGAACAAGCGGGCCCAAAAGCACTTGAAGAATATCTAATGCCTCCCTTCCAAACCTGAAAATAGGCAGGGATGCACTAGCTGTCCCAGCCTGTGAGGAGAAAGGGCAAGGATGAAATGAATCTCACGGGTGGAGAGGATGCCGGCACTCTCTGTGGAAGGCGATGTCACAGTTGCGGAGGCCACAACAAGTTCCCAAGCAGAGGAAAACAGCCGCAAGAAACCAGGCAGAGATCAAAGCTGGAATAATGGGAAAATAAAATGTCTGAAACGCCTGTATTTAAGGTCTGGGTAGCCTGGAGCCCTGCCTGGAGTCAGGAACAGGGATGTAGGGAAGCAGCGTAAGGAACAGCACTGTAAATTGTAAGAACTTGCAGAGAAGTAAAAGTTTTAAGAGAAGTAGTTATATACTAGAGGATTTCCTCTGTCTGATATTGTGTCTGGGTGGCATCTGTAGCTTGTCATCGCTGTGTAGCTATGAAACATCCTTCTAGCCTCCAAAGCATTCTGGAGCAATCAGTTCTGCTCTGAATCACCTTTTAGAGAAACCAATCTATTTTTATTTCTTTCTTCCTCTCAGCCTGCCTAAAACTGTCACTGAGTGTTCCCCCGCTTCTGTATCACGGAAAACATTAAATGGTTGTTTCACCCTCCAGCACTTTAAACCATAATGCTTTGGTATTCATGGAAACATAGGTATTTTACTGAAATGATTCAACACATTCCAAATAGCTGCCTCTTATTAGGCAGCTATTCCCTCTAAATAGGGAAAAGAAGTTCTAGATCTTTCAATATTTTGATAAGGTTAATTGGTTAGAAAAATGACTCCAAAGATGACTTTCTTTTCTACAGATCTGATGGACAGGAGAAGGCATTAAGAATCACTTCCCTAATTCGGGCACTGGATTGAATTACAATTCACTCCTAATTCGGAGTTCATTTGTTACTGGGCTTACACAAAGATGGGAGACAAGACTTAGATTATCCTCAGCTCTCGTCAGCCCAGGGTCCGTTTTTCTTCCATTCAGGAGGCGAATAAGCTCAGAAACAGCTCTATTTTTTTTCTCTTTGCTCAGTCTCTAATTATTTTCCTGTGCTTACTTACCATATGTACCTCATTTCTGTTTCCACCAGCCAAAATGATTGATGCTCGCAATGCAGAAATACTGTGTTTTAAGGGTAAAAGGGTAACTTTCTAAAGGGAGTTAACCTCTGATGGACTTCTGTATTGATTCAGGGGATGCAATTTCTGCTAGCCTGGGTAATTTTCATCTAGTATCCTTAAAGTTTTATTTAGCTTTCTTAAAAAAGAGATCTTTTTTTTTTTTTTTTTTTTTTTTTTTTTTTTTTTTTTTAGGGGGGAATATAGAACAGGGAGAACTTAAATATCTACTCTAAGTCTGAGGTGTTCATTCTACCTGATGTTTTAAGATCTTACTGTTTTTTTAAGGTTTTAAGCTCATTGGAAAAGCAGCAGCCAAAATAATGTCATGAAAAAATGTCTCAGATTTTCTCCTGGAGAAGATTGCTTGTTATAACAGCTGAAGATGTGTTAAGGATGCAAACTGTTTTAATAACACCAAATTATTTTGCCTCTCATTTTATCATACCTCTTTTAGAAATTGACAAAATATCCTTAGATCAATGCATTCTTCAGAAGCTACTGACATGGAATGCACTGGAAAAGGGGAGTATTTCCTGCCTCCAAATAAAATATCTTGCCAACAGGTTATACCTCTGCAATGAGAAGATCAAATTGTACCTCATATATTGCAGAAAATTCTGAACAGATGTTTGCCAGAAAGAAAGTGCAACATTGTTAATTAAGGAAAGCGCTTTATTTCTTGGAACATTAACATCTGCAATAGTCTTAATTTCTGTCTCCCAGTAAATCTGTAGAACTGAAACACAAATACATATTTATGCAGGGGCTTTTTTCATTCTGTACGAACAAATCCTACATCTGCAGTAAACGTTTACACCAAATTTCTAGACATGTCAATAAGAATTTTTTCTCTCCTAACTGGTGTCTGACCAAAAATGTTATGATTGACTCTATGGGCTGAAAAAATACAGGACTCATTTCAAAAGAGAAAGCATTAGGAGTATGAATAAATGTATGACTGACTTGCACAGGAATTACTCCCAAGCGATAACTAATTTAAAGTAGTGAAACTTTTTATCTACTATGAGCACAAAAGTTAGCTGGCAATTAAAAAACCCAGTTTAAGTCAAAGAAACCTTGCATTTATTTTGCATATTTCTTTAAGCTAAAATGAACCATCTCATTTTTTAAAAAGGAAAGTTTATGAGTTAAAATATATGTAGATGTTCAAAACTGGTTTTCTCAACAGGAAAGACTATATGTTTTAATTAGATTTATTCTAATTTAGGTTAATCCATTTAACCAATTTGCATATAAAATCCCATAGGCAGAAAACAAAGACATTCATAGTAAATTCTAGGTGGTAAAGCGTTCTGTAACATGAAAAAAAAAAAAAAATAGCCTCATCAGAAACATTCAGAAAAACATCCAATTTAAGCTGTACAAGACAAGCCATGCAGAACTGCCCAGCCAACTGAGTCTAAGAAGCGAAGCTCAGGCACACAGGAGCCCCGATAAAGAAGTATTTCACTGCATCACGGGATTTCTGTTTTGCTGCATGACTGTCTGCCATCTCCTCAAAACCTGGTATCTCTTCCTTATAATAAAGATGTTATCTGGTTTCCTCGTTCTTTGCAAAAATGGTTTCCTGCTATGTGCAAATCCAAAAGATAAGTACAGTTTGAAACTCACATCACTCCAAGTTTGAAGGAGGCCAAACGCTTACATGGGCCTTATGGATTTTCCAGCAGTTTCAGACGGCTTCAAAAGGAATGCAAGTAGTAAATGGGAATGCTGTGTTTCTAATCCAAATGGTACTTTTGCAGCATCTTTAAATAAATATATATGGTATTTTAAATAGTAGTATTGATGATATTTTGAGAAAGATCGGAACGAAAAATGTACTGCCAGAAAAAGGCTTTGCTACTTCAAGGAACATTTAACTGAGTAAGTCTTCAGGATTAGATACTGCTAACTTACCATAAAAATAGGAAATGGCCACTCTCTAACTAGCATGAAACGTGTTTTTGCCACCATCCTGCTGGATGACAAGCAGCAGGTCCCGAGCAGCAGGCACTGTGTCACTGTGTCACCTCCTGTACCTGACAGCAAAACGCTCTGCGTCTGAGGAACACTTCTTCATACGAGGAGCTGTTTATTGATGATCTCAGCAGAAGCTGGGTAAAAATTGTTTCAAATAAACTCAAACGGAGAAAAACACACTGAAAGTATCCAAAGAAGACCTTCCTTCTATATACATTTTCTAGTGCTTGAGGCAATCAGCATGTCATAAAGTGAGGGCCCTAGGGCACTACTTGTAACTATTTTACTTCTTTTTTACTACAACATCCTTCCAGGTTTTTCTACATCATCCTTCCAGACTCTTTGGGTGGAAAAGTTTAAAAGTTAACAAGAAAACAGTATTGCTGCAGGACCACTAACAGCCACAATGGTTAACACTGCTCAAATTTTGCTATTCTAATTCAGTATTTTCAGTCCTATAGTGATAGAAACTTTGATCTTTCTGAATGGCATCATACAAATGACAGTTCATACATATATATAACAATATAAGTAAATAAAAGTTTTAAAATTTTACATTTTTTTTAAACTGTTCTAACAGCTACATGGCTAAAAGAGAAAATAAGAAATGTATTTGTAGGTGTCCCTTTGTATGGAAGGAAGTCTCATTTTACAGTCAGGCGAGATAGTTTTTGATTATAATGCTGAAAGAGTACAAGTGTTATTCCTTGGCACTTTTTAAAGTTGTCCTGTCCCCTGTAAGAAATATGCTGTGTAAGTTATCAGGTCTGACTGCTGAATTAAAATTAATAGAATAAATTGTAAATGAGGCAGCACTCATCAGGAAATTGACTAATGTGCTCTATCTGTGAAGAAAAGTCAGCTTTAGTTATTTCCTCAGACATCCCAGTGACCACCTAGTGCTATAAAAAGTAGTAGAACTAGAGGAAACGGCCACAAACGGAAGCACCAGACATTCTGCAGGAATTTAAGGAAAAATTTCTTAACAGTGAGGGTGACAGAGCCCTGGAACAGGCTGTCCAGAGAGGTTGTGGAGTCTCCTTCTCTGGGGATCTTCCAAACCTGCCTGGATGCCGCCCTCTGCCCCGTGCTCTGGGTGTCCCTGCTGGAGTAGGGGGGTTGGACTAGATGATCTCTAGAGGTCCCTTCCAACCTCAACCATTCTGTGATTCTGTGATTAACACTTGTTAAGTGTTGTGGTGGTGCTATTTTGTACTAATTCATCCAGAACCACGAAGACCCTTCAGCCCAATGCCACTGTGTTCCACCATTTGTCTTTAGGCACTGCTCCAAACGTGGGGAAAAAGCAGGATTTGGGGAGGCGTCCTGGGCACTCAGGGTCTTGTCGTTTTGGAAAGGTGCCTCTCACAGGGGGGCTCAGGCTGGAGGCCCAGGCAACTGCTGGTGGCTGGAGGCTGGTGGGTGCTCCGGGATCGGAATGTGGTCGGATGCTGGTCGCCATGAGCACCTCCTGCGCCCAACGCATGCGCTGCATCACCGAGGCCTCAGGTCCAGCTGCAGGGTTAGTAACTACCATGATTCTTACAGGCCCTTTCCTCCTAGCACTGCGGGGCGTCAGGGCCACATGATGTCAAGTAGGTTGTCAAAGGCTAGAAACTATCCCACCTGTCACAGGGTATATATTATATATACTTCGAATTAGTTAGATTTATGGAATTGTAACACCGGGCTCTTCAGGCTCATCCTGTGATAACTGGACATTTTACAAACGGATGAACGGCAATTTTGGTGGAACCTAATACAATTTGGGATGTTTATCTGGAAGTCGGTATTCAGAAAATGAGCTACACTCAAAAGAAGGATCTTAGTGAATTGGTCTAATGTATTTCTAGTAAGGAAATCAGACCAGAGCATTTGTGTCGAGATTGTCCGTTCAACCTCTAGCACTGAACTTTAAAAAGCACTAACCCCATCAGTTAACAGACTACAACTGCATAAAGAATTGCTATGAAGGCTGCCTGCACAGAAAAAGTTCAAGCTCTGGCTCTATGGATGGAAATGGAAATAAGGAAGGAAAGCCAGGTATATCTGCAACCATTCATGCTTCTGAAGAATTTGATTCTACAGTTTTCTGATGGAGAGAAATCTTCTCTCATGGGAATGTGGAGAAGCTGTAACATTCCCCTATGCTCTGTTTTGGCTTTTACTTACAACTGAGTTCCCATAATCAAATATGTGTTACAAATAAATTTTAAAGTTTTTGCAGTGATAATGCTGCATTTATTTGCCTTTCTTCCTTCACTTCTTTCATCTTCTAGGAAGATATTTTACAACTACATGGATGACATTTTAAATTAGTTTATTTTCTCTCTGAATTTATCAGGAATTTTTGAGTGGTTTAATATTGCTTTTTGTTAAAAAAAAACCCATCATTTCTCACGCAGCCCTGTCCCCAGTGGCCAGTGCCTTTTGTAGGTCCCATTCCTGCAAAAATGTATGCACGTCTACGTAATGCGTGCTCAACAAAAATGAAGATAAAACACTGGGCTCAAAGCATTTGGAGCTCAAAGTGCTCAAAATAAAATACTTTTAAAGAATTGCAACACTTTTTGGTGTGTGATTTTTTAAAAGAGTTAATCTTTGATAGACCATTTTTATGACCTTTACCAGAATAAAGTTCTTATTGTACAACTCATCTAATGTAAGTCAGCATTGACCCTGTGAACTGCATCATTAATCATGAAAATATGTTAAAAATTGAGCATAATTTTACCTAAAATTAAAAGTAGATCTGCTTCTTTGGCAATATATTTTTAAATCTTTTATAATGAAACATTCTTACCATATTCATACTGAAATGTTTCCATTAATATCATCAGTAGCTTAATGGCTTAATATAAAAGGCATATATAAAGACTCCCATTCTGAAAGGCAAGTGAAGTTAATAATTGACGGAAAAACAAAAGACTTGCATCCAGGTCTATACTTTCTTTTTTCTATTAAACTTCAATTATTCTAAAAATAAAATTAAAAGAAAACAAATTTATTAAAGTGGAAAGACTTCCACAGAAGAGGATGAACTGGAAGGTTATTGTTTTGTTTTTAAATACCCAGAAGAGAAGATCAGCCAACTTGCTAACAGTAAATAAAGCTGAACTAATGATTATTGTCCTAAAAAAAAAACACTTGAACTAAGCCTTACAATTAAATAATACAATTTAAAGAGAGATTTTGTGAAAAATTGCAGCTGTGATTAGTGAGCTGACGAATCCCAGTTCCATTTTGATGGATGCACAACTCAAATGAAGCTGAACTACTGCAAAACGTAACTATGAAATTAAAATTTACAAAATGCGTATTTAATAACAACTAAATAAAAACTGGTCAGAAAACAGAAAGAACATCATGATGGCCTTTATTATTTTTTATTTTTAACTGGCCTAAAGACTGTTTACAAGTCATAGATCAAATTACAGACAGCTTTGTAAATAATGTCCACAAAACCTGCTCAGTTCTGCTCTTGAGGCAACTCTTATTAGTGCCAGAAAGAATTGAGTCTGGGCAGCGAGTAAAGAACAGACCTCCAGCAGATTTCCTTTCAAGACTTTGATTTGGAAGCCAGAAGCAATTCTCTAATTGTCCTGTGGTTACCTGCTCTGCTAATTAACTATTTAGGCAAATGATTGCTAGCTACTAAAGGACTGGATGGATTCAACAGTTGTTTCATACAGTTTGTGACATAAAAATTGAATCAAATATAGCAGGAAAAAAATAGGGCAATTCAATGCATCTAGAGATTTGAAAGTTCAGAATTTTCTAATGCACCTTTAAGCTCCTTTTTCCTATGAAAAGTGTCTGCACTATTCTCTTCATTCATATACTGCATGGTGTTTTCCTTGCTTAAAAGAAAGTCTCCCTGTCCTTCATATTACGATTAATAAGATTCAACTGTAGCAGCGATACCTCTGGGAATCGGTTATTTATTCAACAGACAAGTGCTTTTTTGAGAAAAGAGCTGTTGGAATCTAGGAAAATAAATAATTCAAGTTAGTTCTCTTCCTTTTTGTTTCAATCCTCAGGTGGATATGTCTCATCCATAAGAAATTTCACACAGTTCTTCAACCGACATCACCACAACATTGCTGATTTTAACACTTTTATCTTTACCGGGCAAAATAGGAAGATTCTACAGTCAAACAGAAGAAAAAACATTTCTAATTTCTAATACTGCTAGCTTATTTGAAAAGGCAGAAGAAAGGGACAGTTTACTGAAAGGGGACATCTGAAAGCACTGAAAAAAAGCATAGTCAAGAAGTTAACAGGAATCAAAACTTTTCTGTTGATGCTATTAGAAAATGCATTCTGAATATTTATACATCTTCTGCATGTTGTACAAATACTGAAAAGATTGCTCCCTGCAGTGTGGTTGAAAAACATAAGACAGGTCTTTTTTTCTCCTTCAAATTATGCAAAAAGAGAATGAAAGCTCTTTAGTATTTTTTAAGCTAACAGAGACTTCTTCAGTTGCAGGGATTGTGTGACAACAAGTGTAAGTCAATGCCCAAGAACTTAATCTTTGCTCCAGAGGTTACAGTGCATGCACCGAGCGATAGATAATAATAAGCATTAAGGGAAACCCCTTGGAACATTTCAATTATAATGTATCTGTGCATTGCAACACCTCCCTGAGAAGCCCAGTGTCACACATAACTACACAGAGCCCAGAGATAACACAAAAGACCATCTGTAGGCTTTGAGCAGATGCAGCCTTTGAATACTTCAGCTTATCCTGCTCTTAAAATATTTGAAGCTCAAAACAAGTGTGGCGTCAGAAATTATACTGCAGTAGTGGCAGCGAAAGCACCAAGACACCCCTATTCCCCTTCATTTTGGTCATGCAGGATACGTTTACACAATTACTATGTACTGCACTCGAAAAGGTTCCTTGCCTATATTATTGATTACCTGCCAATGAATTTTGGCCAACGACACATCCTAGGAGGTAATGGTAACATGGTACGTTTGCCATGGCAAATATAAGGCAGGAGTGGGAGAGCTGTTTCTTGGCACAGATGGCCGGGAGTGGGGCAGCCAGGACTCCCTGCAGCATCGTGTTTGCTCTAGGCAAAGGGACGGGGCAGCGGGAAGGGTGAGAACAGGAACGAGCAAATGAAGGGCAGGGAGGGAGAAAACAAAGAAGGAAGGAAGGAAGAGAGGGAATAAGGGAGGAAGGGAGGGAGGGAGGAAGGGAGGGAGGCCAATAAATGCCTAAGGACCATGCACTATAAAACTGGAACTTTGCATACCCAGAACCAGCTTTAAGGTTGGATATATGCTATCTGTCCCAAAGGCACCATATGCCTAAATGAAGCTGGAGTTTCACTGAATAAGGATGATGAAAAGCATGGATTTAATGATCCCATACTTACACCTGGAAAAACAAAGGGTATCAGTCTGCAGTGCTCTCTGCTTGCTGTACTCGGTGAGCAATAAAATTGTAACCAAGCTATTAATAAAAACTGATTTCTTCAGTTCAATAATTTTCTATGAAGAGTAAAGACCTAAGCGGAAAGTAAAATGCATATTTCTTGGTTTCCCACCTGTCCATAAATCCCCAAACCATAAGCCTATGAAATATAAAAGCCAAGATTAGAAGTAACTTTGTAAAAAGCAGATGATAGAGACTTATGTGTGAACAAAGTTCTCTCTACAGGCGAACAGTACATGAGCACTCCCTGAAAGACAAACCATAAAAGCATCTTCCCATTTACAGGTTCTTTATAAAGGCACACTGAGGGCCTAAAAAAAAAATTAAATGAATCACACACATAGAAACAAGCCAAACTTCTGAACGGAACCAACAAGGAAACAACCTTCTTCAAACAAGTAAAAAGCCTGTTCCCATGAGGTATTACAAATGCAAGGTTACTTGTAAGGCTGTATCCTGAAATGATCTCTGACAAGCAGGGAGTAATTGGGGGTTTTGGAACTGCACGTGGGGCTGCTGAGGACAGTAAACCAACCTGCCTCCCTTCTTCCCTGCTTCCCAGAGCCTCCTGCTTTCTCAGCCACAGGCCACATCCCTGGTGCCGTGCCAGCCTGCGGAGCCTCCTGCTCATCCCCAATGGGGCAAGTGCCCATCTTCATCCCCGTACTGGGAAAGGGCCCCTATACTCCTGCTTCCCTTTTGAATCAGGGACTAGCCTTGGAAAAGGCTGCTGGGGAACTGAGAGATTTCCTGAAGACCCATTAAAATACAAATACACTGGACACAGAAGAGAGTCCAGAGGTTTCATTTTACAGAACAGCTGTAGGTAAAGGATCATTCTGTATCTGTTTCTGCTTTTCTCTTCATTACTATTATTATTAAGACAGTAAATAATGCAGATTTAACTTGTTTAAGTGTGACTTTTGAAATGCTAAGTAAACCTCAATATTAAAAACATCACACAAGTAATACCAGATAGACTCCAGGAAACTTAAGTGATCCATGATCCATGAAATACCAAATTCAGTTAAGGGTAAAAAGGTCTTAAATGTAGAGTATCTTCACACGCTGCTATTAAAGACATAAAACAGTTTCAAACTGAGACTTGATGGGCCTCTTCATTATGAAACGTAATTTCAGATATATTTCAACCTTTTAGAAGACCTGTAAGTTTTCCTTACATATAGACATATAGACTTCTTTTTTTTTTCAGATCGTTTTTATGTTAAAACTTGGTGAAACAGAATTCTTGCCTGCCTAGATGTGATAAAGTATCTAATTCTTCACTGCTTTGCTGTGAAGGCTTTTCCATTCTCCCGCAAAGTAACACATAATAACAAAAAGAAGAAATACCAAGCAATATGAATATAAAGCTCAGACCCCAACACTGATCTATCAGGAAGAAAATTCCTGACATTCCTGATTCTATTACATACAAGATTTCAGAGTTTAAAAATCAGAATAAATGTAACTATTTTGAAATATTTTATGAAGCAGAATCAACTTCTAGACACCATTATAGAGGGAACGCAGATCCGTATTTGTACAGAAAAGTCTCTATCAGAGTCTTTGCCTATTTCTAGGTGTGTGATCACCCACTGGAGTCAACAGGGACCTAAGCAAGTGGAATCCAGAGAGTGATTTGGCACTAGTCTGCTTGGTCAGCTGAGTAACCCTGAAACTGTTTGGACTAGGAACTTGATGGACTTCTCTAAAAAGAGGCATCTAATGACATTTGACATCCCCAAGGGGCTGATGGGGACAAGAGAGGTTTAAATTAATCCTTCAGTCATGCTAAATTTTTAAGACTTTTCATACCTTTGGGGATAAATTTTATCTTAATATCTAAGAACTTTATAAAAAGTAAGTAAAATGAATTTTTATCTTGAATTCATTTTTTTTTAGAATGAAACTTTTTACTACAGATTTTCTGAGTGGCATGTAAGTGTTATTATTCATAAATGTACCTCACTGGAGTCATCCTCTGCCAAGATGATATTAAAACAATTCTTATTTATTAGTATGTGAAATTCATTTAAGACAATCTTAAAGTTTAGATATTAAAAAAGATCAATTTTCTACGAAAAGGTTCATTTTCATAGAAAATAATGAGGGCCTACAAAAAGGTCCTCATTACTTCCTGAAATACAAGTATATTTAAGCAGACTAACAGCATTTCTGTTGTCCATAAATAAAAGTTAGTGTATAATTGTGAACTGGCTTTTTGTTTTCTTTCAAGTGAGTTTATTTTTTGGATGGCATGTATCAGACAGAAATAGGGAGAAACATTAAAATTAATGATTTATTGAAAGACTATATATATCTTGTGCAAAACGTTAATGCATACACAAATAGTTCAGTCCCTGCTCCATTAAAAAATAAGAAGAGTAAGTAATTTCAGAGTATGAGATATATCTTAAAAAACACAAGAGAGCTTTCAGAACATTGTCATTGAGAGCTAGGCACCTAGCAACTTTTATCTGTCATCCTTTTCCCTGATTTTAGATGTATTTCACTATATGCATGGGTGATTATTTCAGAAGGTCATTCGGCTCCTAAAAACATGGTGAGATACCTAAATTTAGATAGCAAAGTTTGGAAAACTGACTAAGGATAAATCATGTCTGAGAGAGGGGTATTCATTTACAGTAATGTCTTTAACTTGGTACTGATGACGTTTTGGGGATAAGAAAATAAATAAGTAAAAGAGTGGAAAATCTGGTGTAATTATTAATGCAGCAAAAATTTAGCATCATGGCTGACTTTATCTTCTTAGATTGTAACTTGAGTTTACTGGAGCTGAAAGATACAGTAAAACTTTTATATATATATATATATA
>VZSG01000459.1:91025-118841 GCA_013398315.1 Nothoprocta pentlandii | reverse complement strand
ATACCTGACATATAAATGTTCCAACATTCACATAAATATACACACATATATATATATAGGAATACTATTAGGTAGGTCTTAATTCTGTTCAGCAACCTTCTTTTTTTATTGCATCCAACCTCTGCCTGCCTGGATTCAATGTACGACAGAGCTTTCTCCACTGAGACCTCTGTAATCAATTGATTAACTCCTACTGCAGGAGAGCTAAGAAAACTTTGGTAAGGTGTCCCTGGGAAATGGAAACAGAATCATTCCAGCAGCGCTGTTCTAACTCTTTGTATTCACAGAATTTCTTATATATATTCTTTTGCTATTTAACCAAATGAATTACTTCAATGAGTATTTCTTAAGCATTGTGAGCTGTTTCTATTCCTTTGTAGCCCAAGTAGTATCACATACTTAATTTTAAAAACTGATATAAAATAATAACTTTCCATTTTCATTTTTTAACTTCATTCCTATCGTCCTCTGAGCTGATAAAAACTAGAGAAGAATCAGGTCCAAAACTGCCTCAAATATTTTCTCCATTTCCATATTTAAGTCTAGCAAAAATGCGATTTCCATTGAAATTATGGCTATAAGAGGTCACAATTTGCCTCATGCACTGAATCACGTTTGTAGAAATTACATTGGAAAAAGACTAGATTATATTGTTTAGATTATATTGTTATTGTTTAGATATTGTTTAATTATAAATTTACTACTTAAGGAAAAGAGGCAGCCAGAGAAGTGAACAAAATGGTGTGAAGAAACTGAATGGTCAGTTCACAATATCAATATATCCAAAACATCATTGTCAAGGTATTTTGTCTGATACATTTCATTTGATTTCTAGTATTTCATCTCTCGCTAACTCGGTTTTCGATAGTTGTGGGCACCTAAAATTTATTTTTCAAGTTCTGATAGAGCAAGGAGGTGCTGCATGGAAGCAATTTTCTGCTTAGAATACTCTATCCAAACTCCCACATTAAACGCACATGATCATCCTTCTCCAAAGGCAGATCAAGATCTCTTTCTGAGTAGCAACTTCAGCACCAGAAACCTAGGCAAAGTCTTCTAACACAGAAAACAAAGGAAAGGATTAAAAACAGAGCTACTAAATGTACCAATATTCACCTCAATTAGACATTATTTTCATATTTACACAGACTTTGGAAAAAGGTGTTTTCCTCATTTTTCACAAGAGCATTTCCCTTTGAAAATTCAGCTTGACTTTTCTTGCAAATCATTTTCTAATATCACCAACAAACCTTTATAAAAGATAATATACTTCTTCAGTCTTCTTGATTATAAAACTCGATGTTTTCACAATGGGAAGAATCCAACACAAAGTTTAGGTTAGATAAAGGAGCTTGGAATTTTGAGTAGTATTCCTTGTCATGAAGTTCATAAATAGGAAATAAACTCATGCCTTACACCGGACTGTGTCAGTTCTTTCCTGAGTATTGTCATTCCTACACTGGTCTTCTACATTACCACTTCTTATCATATCTGCAATGAAGGTTGACAGCCCTGTATCTCCAGAGGCATTAAATCAAAGTATGCCCTCATTTGCAAAATTATGACCTTGAAGTTTGCTTTCTTGTCCCCTTTCTTGTGATCCCAAAACGTTGCAAGAAGTAATTATTCCCTCTGGACAGGACTCTGACGAACTGAATTTTGAAGACTTCCCAGCCAATGAGCTTCCTATCACAGCGGAAAAATCCCATTCCTTCACCATAATTAGCATTCCTGGGTGAGGTGACTACCTGTTTCATGTACTTCTACAGCAGGAATTAGGGAGACGCGGAGGGGGGTGGAAAAAAATGTCTCCCAGCAGATCTCCACATGACAGACTGCACAAATCAATTTTAATTAATTCTGCCTCTTTAAATCTGCCTGCTCCTTTGGAAAGATTGCTATCTGCATTAGGCACTACGCAAGATAATTAACAGAAGCACTGCAGGGCGCTGATAGCACTAGCGGCGAATTCACTTGGCAGCATCTTGGCTTTCTGAGAGTGCCAGGTTAGAAGGTCCATTGCATTAGGAGGGTGATTTGCCATCTACCACCACGTATAAAACACTCATATTTTACCAAGGAACACCTTGCGAGGTTTTAATTATATGGCTTCAAGCAAGAATTAATGAGAAAGAACTTTTGAAAAACAACTTGAGTGCTACAAGGCAGAGAGACTGTTCCAGCCTGGTGTTACTGACAATGAAAGCCCCGTGGGCCAGTTCTACAGAGGCCACCCCGGGAAGCACAAGCCTTGCTCTGCTCTGCTCTGCTCTGCTGTGTTTCCAGTGCTGCTTGGCACCAAGCTCGAGCCACCTCCTGGAGAGCAGTGACTTTCCAGAAGCAACATCTCTGCTTCATTGCATGGCTGCCTTTCATAGCACGGCACCTCACAAAGCGGTACAACTTACTACACAAATAGCAAAACATTGACCTGCTGAGGAGAGCAGCCCAACCGAACCCTGAGTAGGTCTCCTAGTGTCTGACTGGTTCTACCCACCAGAAATGACTGCTATCACCGGAACCACCATAAATGGTGTGAAATAATGAACAAGAACTTTGAAATACTATTTTTAAAGTGTCATTAAAAATCAGGCAACTAGTCCAGCATATACATTTTTTGTTTGTTTTTCAGTAGCATTTCGCAATAATTTACAGATCAAGTGTCAGGTGGCTTCCAGAAGAACTGTGATAGTAGCTCTTTATTATTTAGCTTTGGTTTGAAATAAAAAAAAAAAATCGTTATGATCATTTCATACAAGAGATTTATTTGGTACAAGGTCTATGTTTAAATAATTTTGATACCATATATTTTTTTCAGAACAGGTAGTATCTGTCTTCTACTGCTGACATGAAAGGTTAAATAAAGTTAAACCTGAAATTTGTATTCTGGCTAATTCATAAGAAATGTGACTGTGCTCATAGATAATCCAGGTCAAATCTCTACTGCAAAATTACTCTCTGGACTGATCATACACCTATTGTGTTAGAAAACAAACCCTTTGGGATAAGGACAGGGCTATTTCCACAAATAACAATAAAAATATGTATTTAACTTCAAGTACTTCATTCACATCTCTAGTGCAATCCTATAAGCCTTCTAATAGCAAAGTAATGCCATGTAGATTGAGAATTGTCAAGATCACATTTTCTTTGCTCAGCCAGGACCTTTATATCAGCAAGAGCAGGATAAATTTTGCGTATGTCTGTATTAATCTTTACACCTGTATGTCTTCACATACTGAAGGGACATTAATATTTCAATTTGATGAATAATGTTTTGTGCAAATTAATTGCTGCTAGATCAGTTAATTCCTTTATTGATACCGTTAAGTTCACTAGATGAAATTCTCACTTCCCCAGAAAACTGTATACTTCTTCTTACACAGGATGATGCTCAGAAAAAATTGACTGTAGGAAAATATTCCTAAATCTCTCTCAGCACCTCACTGAACCAGGACTAGGTCTATAAAGAAATTTTCACCTAAAACCTTCTGTGTCATGAAACATTGGATACAAACCTGAAAGCTGAAAGGAAATAGGGTGCACTACTTAACTCAAAACTGTAGATAAACAAGCAGTTTTATGAAACACCTTCTCTTGTCTAAATTCCTTTAGTCACAACATTGACCAATTTAGATGGAAAAAAAAAAAAGTACTTACAGGATTGCTGTTAAAAGATCTAAAGGACTATGTATGAATCTCACTTTTTTTTTTTTTAAACACAAATTTTCAGTATAATTCTGAGGCCAAAAGATGCTGCATCTGAGTGCCCTCCAGCCAACGAGTAGCTGGAAAGCACCTAGTCCCTATTGACTTTAAACAGGATCTAAATACTTCTGTAAATTAAACTTAATACAATCAAGCAAAAGCAAAAAAAAAAAAAATGCTTATTCTGAGAAAGGATAGGATACATCTATTCTACCGAATTATATGAGGCAAAGAAGTATTCCCACATGTTTAATGGTCTACATTGTTGAACTGCTAGCGTGGTTCCCACCCAGGTTTTCACCTAGGCCAAGGAACACTCTCAGCCAAGCCCCAGGCCTCCTTCAGAGGTTAACCCTGGCATCTCCCAGGGAGCATCTCCACTAGTAGCCTGCATGTGTGGGGCTACTCTGTTTTGGAGGCTAAGAAAATGCTAGCAGTAGGGATGTGGCTGTTCAATACTAATAATGAATTAAAATTAATCCTTTTCATTAAAATAAATGATAATATTAATCCTTTTCATTAAAATAATGAAAAGGGGGAACAAAAAGGATAGAGATTAAAGAGACAGCTTATTGCAAAAACAGCACCCAGCTGTAAGTGTCATATTACCACTGTACGACACAATCAAAGCAATATATAGCAAAGAGAAAATCTCTGGGATATTGTTTGGAACCAAAACAGTTATATTTTATTCAATGATTTGGTGTGTACTGTGATTGCTATAGCTTTGTACCATATTAGTGCAAAAAGAAGTGGTGGAGCCTAAGGCTTCAGACTTCTTCATCTCCACCTGCAATTCCACATATCAGTACTTCAGGTTTCACTCCAAACTGACTGAATTCAGTGAGTTTTCCTATGGACAAACTAAAGTGCTACAGCAAGTATTACAGTTTCAAGTTACTCCTAACACTCCTGCATGAAGCTAATTGAAAATGGCCCATTGTGAAAGATTTTATGTAATTTTACAACTCATCTACTTTATACAAAACCCTTAAATATTTTAAAGGATGTAAATGTATTCCTTGTGAGCGTAGGTTATAATTGCTTAATCATGAGATAAAAATGTTCTAAAGATAATTCATGAGGTAAAGCAAAGGTCTAGAAGCTGCTAGTGTTCCCTCCATCATCCCAGTTTGTGTTCATTCTTCTGAAATTCATTAATGGGTAAGATACTCTCCATGCAAAGAGTCAATGTGAAGCTTATGAGCACCACTTAAGCTCTGCTTAAAAGAACATTTTTCTGCTGGCTGTAGTAATGATGAATTCCTCTATCTTGGACTGCAGCAGTAGATGGGTAGATTTGAGTTCCTCAGTATGAATTGGACCAGCTGCAATTA
Source organism: Nothoprocta pentlandii (assembly GCA_013398315.1). Lineage (NCBI taxonomy): Eukaryota > Metazoa > Chordata > Aves > Tinamiformes > Tinamidae > Nothoprocta > Nothoprocta pentlandii. The sequence goes on along the minus strand of VZSG01000459.1, from coordinate 113,796 downwards.
CAGTAAATTTAATATTTTATGGAATGCAGAAAGCCTGCTCTGCATTTGTGTAATAATTATTCTTTTTTGTTAAACCTACTGAGCGCAACTGGTGAACTTTCAAGGCAGTTTTAAAAAACACTTCACACCCCACTCTGTTCTTAGTCTATATATAAAGAATAACCAAGTGAAATAAGGAAAAATGTTAGAAAATGCTCCCTCATTTTGAGCTAATTATTAAAAAAAAAAAACTTACAAGAATTGCTGCTTACATTTTAAGAATTTGAAAATAAGGTCTTTTTTTACTTTCCCCCCTACTTGGTTCATAGCTTTTGAAGAAAACCAGTTTTACATATAAGTGATGTGTTGGGGGCAGGGGTTGAGGGAGGTATCTCTACTACAGCAGTTGGATTAGAAACTATGATCACCACCATAAGGAACTTCACACTAGCCTCTTGACCATAAGGAAACATTGAGATTCACAACCAGTCCATGTGAGGTGCAAGTGCCTCAAGAGAGGTCAATTCTGATTATATGCAAGGGACTGGCTCCAGACAGAGCTCGAATATGGCCATGACCCATGGCCAGTGTAGGGCTGGATATGCTGGGATCCATCAGTCCCATGGGGCTGGTCAACAGTGTGGCCTGACTGGCTTGGAAATGTGGAGTGAGCGCTGGGCCTGGGCATGCACTGTATCTGCCCAGGGAGGAGAGCCCCAAGGTTGGCGGCCTGCTCTAGACTGAGCCCATTGGGGCCAGAAGGAGGGTCTGAGTGCAGCAGAAGAGCCCCCAGGTAATGGCAGGGCTCTAAGAGTAAACACAGTGCAAATTCCCACCAAGAAGGACCCCTCCAGCACAGTGGGTCACCTAATGCTTGTGCACAAACTGATGCAAAAACTCTGCACAAACTGATGATACCTAATGCTCATGCACAAACTGAGCACTGCACGTTGCCACGCTGTGTCCTATGCCAGTGGGCTTGTGTTTAGGATCTCTGCTAAAGGTTTGCAGAACGTCCGCTTCTCCAGAGATTCCTCATTTGATTACACCCTGCTTATATTCAGAGAAGGAGCCAGGATGAAGATTTGCAATATTCTTCAGTTTATTATTCTTCGCTCCTTCAGCTCATTCACCTTGATGGTGAAAGTCGTCACCTTACTATTAATATCATTTCTGTTATTGCTTGGCTTTCCTCTGTGTTCTTAACAAGTTTGTCTTGTGCACTGAGTTCATTCATACTTCTTCCTAAGATGGACCTCATTACTATTTTTGTCAACAATATTATAGCTTCTCCTATCCATTATTAATTTTGTCAACAATGTAAGGTCTGAGTGTTTTAGTGTAAAACCAAACAAACTCACCTGGGATACTTAGGAAACATCAAAGTCCAAAACAAGCCCCAGATATCTTAATTCAGACACAACCTTCTGCTACATTCTCGGTATTTCTCGGTAATTTTTGTTATGTGTAATATTGGATTTTTGTTGTGATAAATAGAACGTATTTATTCTGACAATGAAACAGACATTCACTGATTTAAATCAGTCTGATTCTTTAAAAACTTGGTTTGAAAATTTCAGCTTAGCATTACATGTTACAACAGACAACATACTACACAATGAATACAGAGAAATCTAGAGACATGACTCTGCAAACACAAAATTTTACACCTCTACATACTCCTACTGAAAATTTACACTTGAAGTCAAATACACGTAAGCCCCATATATCCTTGGAAAAATATTACTAATAGATAAATTGACAGCTAAAATTGTTGACAAAAAAGTCTGTCACATTTACTTTTACACTTTATTTTATATTTTATATTACTTTACTGAGTAGTATCTTTAGTGCTCCCAGAACACACATTATTGTGGCCCCAGACCCATGTTTTCCATTGCTTTGTGTTTTGTATGATTTTCATTTACCCTGCAAAACAAGCAATCTGCATATAAAACATTAATTCCATTAAGAATAGCTGTCTATCATTCTCTGCCAGTAATATGCATATTATTCATGAGTTGTCTGTAAAAATGCAAGTAAAAATGTATATATATATAATTTGTTAGGAGAGCACATTACACACTTGAGAGTCCACAGAAGAGTGGTCCCCAGAGTCTACACTGCCCTGTCATTCTCACACCTTCCCACATATTATCTCCTTGCAAAAATGTTTTCATTCCTCCATGTCTTTGACTCTCTGCAAAGCTATCTGAGAATAAGGGTTATCTGCAAGGAATATGCTTACAAGGTTGTTAATTATCCAAGGAAAAGACCACATGACGAAAACACTGTAATTAAAATAACAAGATTAAAGCTTCTATAATTCAATGCATTAAAACAACAAGTACAGAAATTAGTAGCAAAATAAAAATGCAAAATGTAAGCATTTTAAAATCACTTACTCTTACAGGAGTCAATAAGGCTACTGGGGAAAAGGTAGATGGAAGTGATTTAAAAGCAGCTAAGCCCAGCAGCTTGTCTGGCCATTAATAACATTCCAGGGGCCTTGAAGAAAGGCAGGTTGAAGGACTACATGAAACCAACAATCTTAAAATCGATTAAGCTGTCTGGATCCCAGTTCATGAAATATACTGGTCCAGATTCTTTTATATGTATTATATACATATATATACATATATATAAAAGGAATACATACAGGACTCTGGAATGCCTGAAATCAGTTCTCACAAATGGGGAAAATCTACCAACAAAGGTGCTCTTGAGTAGTCCTTGGGGTTGCAGTGATCACAAGTTGACCAAGCTCAAAACATGCACAAGTCTGGAAGGGTAAGAAACAGGTTTAAACCTCTGATCTTCAGACAATCAGAGTTGGGCTTATTTGGGGCACCACTAGGCAGAATGCCCAGCGAAGCAGCCACAAAAGGGGTAGGGTGCCCAGGACGGGTGTTTGACTTAAAAGAAAATTTACTGATTTGCTGGAGAGAAAGAGGGGGAATTTTATCAGAAATCTAGGCCAGAAGTTTCATAACAAACTAAAAACCAAAATGCAGCCGGACAAGAAGTAGAAACAGGGACGAAGGAGAAGTACAAGAGGATGGTAAGGAAAAAAACAGGAAATCCAGCGTCCAGCTGAAGTTGAAACTATCTAGAAATATGGGATTCTACAAGCAAGAAGGGATTCTACAATATGTTTGTAGAAAAAAAATCAAATAAAAAGAAGGCTTGATAGTGAATGGACAATATGGAAAAGGCTGAAAGAATCAATGCCTTTTTTGTCTTGGTTCACAGATAAACTTGCTCCCCATGCTCTGCGGCAGTGATAGGGGAGGAAAGGGACTATGCCCATTGTGGAGCAGCCATGAGTAAAGGGACTGAACATATCTGAGTCCAGGCAAATTCACCCAAGCATAGTGCAGGGATTGGTGATGGGATTTTGAGGTTTCAATCACCTGTGAGAAGTCATGGTGAATGCAGGTGGACACAGCACTAGGACACAGCATTATTCATCTTTAAGGAAGCTGACACATGGACTTCCAACTATGGACCAATCAGTCTCACCTCTCTACCTGGGAGATCGTGGAGCACATTGCCTAGGAATCCATTTCTAAACATATATAGGACAAAAAGAAAATCAGGTATGGTCAGCAGGGATCACCAAGTGTCTATCATGCTTTATCAGTCTGCAGTCTGCTTGTCTTTTGCAGTGACACAGAGGCAGGAGAAAGTGATACATGCAATATGTACTGACTTCATGAAGTTTTTCAACATCTCTCATATCATTCCCAACTGGAAACTGCAGTATGGGTTGGAAGAATGAGCCAAATTGGGTGGACCACGAGATGCAAAGAGTGTTATCAGTGACTCCATATTTGGTTGGTGGATAGTAAGGAACATGGTCTCCCAGGAGCCAGTACTCGGAAGCTTCATCAGTGAAGACAAAGCAAGTTTGTGGATAACCCTGACAGCTAACACCCTGAACTGCAAAGCTTGTTTTTAGGGTATTGAATCAACAGCAACATTATAAAGTTCTACAAGAAATGTAACACAGCCGTACAGGGTAGAAGCCAAATGAAAAGGAAGAAGCAGATACCGTACTTGAAACTGTCACATGGAACTGAATATACTTCAGAAGTATTCTCTCACCACAGATAAAACACCAAGCAAACTAGGTTACATTATGAAGATTGTGGCCTGCAGATCATGTATTCCACTCTACTCAGTGCTAATGAAGCCCCACAAGACCAACAGTGTCCAGTTCGGGGACCCACATCCCAAAGAAACTCCAGGGGAGCGTTAGAAAGCGGTCAGACTAGAGTCAACAACCTACAAGAGAGGCTGAGGGAAGAGGCTTGCTTAACCTGGAGAAGGGCAGACACAATCTAAGGACAACCTACAGCTACCTGAAGAGAAGTCACAGAGATGACCGAGCCCAACATTTCTTGGTAGCTGTAGTCAACAAAGTGAAAAGGATTGAGCTAAAACTTGTAACTTGGGTGCTTCAAATAAGACATTTGGAAAAACTTGATGGTAGGAAGATTCTGCCAATCTGGAACAGGTCACCTTGATAGGCAGAAGAAAGTTTCATTGGAATCTGACAGCAAGAGGTTGGACTGGATGGCCTCCAGAGATACCTTCCAACCACCATTTCTATTATGCACGCTAAATTGGTATTGAATAAAACATAAATCATGAAGCATATGCCTAATCTTTGGCATTTTTTTTCTTGATAGTGAGTTGGTTCTTCATGTCAATCTATGAGAAAAGTAGAGAATCACTGTTTTGATCCCTTTTCTCTTAAAATTTTTTGCTCCTTCTTTTCTCATTTGCCCTTCTAATCTTTAGTTATATTGCTAAGGTCACCAGTAGTCCCTCCTAACCACTCTTCATTTTTTCATATCACAAATAAGCTAATCCGACACTTCAATTTAATATGCAATAGTGGAGATACTATCCAAAAGAATCTGTTTTTCCCCCTACTAGAAGAGTTGCCTCTCACAGGCTAACACATCCAAAGGAAGAGAAACAATATTTCCCTTTGAAGCTCAGTTCTTTGGGAAAGAAGTGCTAGTGGCCAAACTTCAAAGAGAAATTGCCCTCCCTACCTGGCTGCAGCACTTCAGAGAGAAATAATTTACCTCTCTGGTGAAAGTCAGAGCCTCTCAGCAGCCTAGGTGCCTAAGAAATGATGTAGCTAGTGGACTCCTGAATTAGGAGATGACCTTCTTTGAAGTGTGGCTGCTCACTTCATTAGCATTTCAGACATGTTGAAATATATATGTATTTTTTATTTCCATTTGGATTTCTTGTAGAAAGATAAATGGAAGTTCCTGGCTTAACTCTTAAAGTTATAGTCGATATCTAAGAGTCTTTAAAAATCAAATATGGCATCATGAAAATTTTAGAGATATATTGTAGACAAACTCACTTTTTGCATCTCTGTATGGGATGGGCATTCACAAGTAACAGAGTTAGTCATTTGTCTAGCAGAAGAAAGCAGAAACTTTTGGAAAAAAAATGAGTAAGTTCTTAATGCTACCTATAGAGAGGATGAAAAAAGAAACCAACACATTTTGAAGTACAAAAAATGAAAATTTGTCTAGAATATCATTACTTAGTTTATAGTAGTTAGCATATTACCCTAATTATATCTGTATGGTGACATCCTCACAACTTACAAAAATGTTAAACATGTTACAGTGGTACTATGTAAAAATTTCCTATTGTAGTATTTTTCCTAGATGCATTAAGGAAATTTGACTGAGTTTCTCAGAAATGTAAAGGGTGCAGCTTATAATGTCTGCAAACATTTGAGATAACTGACCTTGTTGATAACCATCTTTTTATATAACTGGCACTTTAATTTGGGTCCTTATTGTTATCACTGTTGTTTTGTCTCTCGAACAGGCCCTACAGGTTCTGGTAAGCTTGACATGCTACAGAACAGATTTAAGAAAAGAAGGACTCCAGGAAATGGAAGAGAGTGTCCAGAAAATAAATTAATGACCAGGATGGGTATCTCAGCTTCTTGACAGAGACTTGCATTCCTCCAATTAGCACGATCATGATCTTACAAATGGCACCTTGGCACAAAACACATGTGCATATGACACACACATACCTTACGTACTGTCTTCATCTTACTATGTAAACATCTGCAGGAATGGAGATCAGAAAAAAATTGGTTCAAAACCCAGTCATCAAAGCAACCCAGTGGTTTAAAAGCAATGATCATTGCAAAGCTGGGAAAAATCAAAATGGGAACTATATGAATCAGATAGAAAACTTTTGCTTTAATGTGCAGGAAGAAGAATATTCTGAGAATATGTATAAAGAATACTGGAAAGCAATGAAAGAAGAAAGCAGAACTGAGCTGCAAGAAAAGGCAAAATACAATAATATTAAAATATAAAACAGGTAGAGAAACTGAACAGAAAGATTTTTAAAATAAGATACAATCAGTGGAAAAACTACCACTGCAGTAAAAGAGAGATTTTCCAACTGTATTCTTTCACCATTGAGACAAATATCATCTTATGTAGTGGTAAGCAACCTTAAGATACGAAAAAAAATGTTTTAAAAGTTTAAATAAATTAATTGATACTTAAAGAGCCATATGGCAATAGTATCAAGACACTCCAGGGCATGCTTTATTAGTCTATTATTACAAACTTCAGGTGGTAAATGCACTTGGCCATACAGTGCACCTGAATCGTACATTAATTGATAAATAAAACGGACTCTGCTGAATTTCAGCACCCTGGTCTTATTACAAGTATGTGTAACTAAATTTTCCACAAGCACATTTTTGTTCACCAAATCTCTCTAAATAATATAGATCTCTACAGCAATACTGTGCAGCAGCAGCCAAAATAATACCTAAAACCACTATGTTTTCTCTTCCAAAATTAAGGTATGTAGAGATTTTCATCCTAGGCTCTCAGGAGCCTGTGTGTCTCAACATCAATATAATCAATTCTTGGAATATTTGGGCTCAAAGGTATGGATAAGGGACAGCTCTTTAAGGACTCTTGGTCTTTGCATCCTGTGCCAATAAATAGTATGTACTGTACCAGGAGATGGCTACTCTTACTATCATGGACATTCTGAGAAAAAAAAAATGTATTTCCTTAAAATAAGGAAGGATCTACAGCTTGGATGGCAGGGACATCGAGACTAGAGCTGACTGGTGGACCAGAAGGCTGGTCAACTGCATGACAAGACGGGTATCAGGAATTGGGTTATTCTGAACAAGCAAATTGCGACTTGAAATAACGTGACCAAAACATATCAGCCCTAGAGACCCTGAAGTCAGGGTAGTGCACAGCAGGCTTTGGGGAACTGGAGCAGGAGAGAAAAGAACTGTGGTATAAAACTGGTTGGGGCAGAAAAAAAAAATCCATGTTTGTTAGAGTACATATATGGTTATGGTAGATTCCTTCCAAAACGTTAAATGAAGCTCTTGCCATTCTTTATTTAGTTTCTCTGAAAATGGTATCAAGGATCCTGAGGCCTATAAGCTGTGTTATAAACTCTGTGCAGAGATGTATCTATGATAGACATTGGAAAAAAAATAACAAAGAAAGACATTCTCATAACACAATACGCACACAGGGCTGATTAGTTCACAAACTATTGATAGTCCAAAATCCTCAGTATAGAATTGCTTCATTTTTTGGTGAGTGTTTAAAGAGGTCTGGTAAGTTATTTTATATGGCAGTAAGGCCCTGGACACTCTCTTATCACAGCATTTAATGATTACTGTAAAGAGTGTAATTTAATCATAACTATTAAAGATCTTTGGCCACTGCATCTGCTGCAGCAATTTTTTAAAGTGTTCAAGGTAACTGTTGAATAAACTGTTTGATTATTTTTACGATGAACTCAGCATGATGATCTAACTCTATTGAGTTATTATGGTCACAAAGAAGGTTCAGGTTAAGAGGTGCCACAACCTATGACTTTTGTCATTGCATACTGTATGTCACAAGCACAACAAATGCATTCCAAACTGCCACCACCGTATCACGAGATCACAGGACAAATGTGGAAAAGGATTTATTAAGGAAACTTGAATTTTCCTCCTAAAACTCCAGTGAAAAAGAAAAGTAAATTTTCTAATTTCAAATGGAGAGGTAACAGTCAAAGAGAAACTTCAATCAATTTTCATAACTCTGATACACAGTAGACCATTTAGTTAAAATTTGCACTTCAATATTATTCAGCTGACACATTGACTTTTCTACTATGTACGCTGACATTTTCTACTATGTCACCATTCTCCTGGAATAGCGACTAATGAAACATGCAATTCTTCTTATTTCCAGGCAATTTTCATATTTTCGTAATAAGTAGTATGTTAGAAATATTATTAAAAATAATTAAACACTGATGAGCTAATATGGTAGTTGCTATCTGGGACAGTATTTGTTAGCAGCTGTCCCACAGCATCCAACCTAATCCATATCTAAGTCTAGGAAGCTTTTAGAAAGTGGCTTTTAGAAAAAGTAACGTAAATACCGGGCCCTGGAGGCACCTAAACGATCCTCTTGTGCTTTCCTGTGACAGCTCCAAAACCGTAAACATCCCCGGCTCATTCAGGGGTGAGTGACCCCTGCTACAGGTGGAGAGAAGGATCCCAGGGCACTTCACGATGGACACAGCACGGACCCTTGTGCAGCCCGACATGGCTCACATTATTCATACAGTTACTGCAATTGAAGATAGTACACACAAATACATGTAATGTACACACTTTACACATAATGTAAAATGCACACCATGCACAAACATGCACACTACATATACATATACAGACACATATATCTATATGAAAAAAAATATGCCTGAAGACATATGCACATGCTTATATGCAGACAAGTCATAGTCTGGCTAAAGGTAGTTTTACTAGGAGTTTTCAGCCAAATGAAATTCCCATGAAATCTCTGTGCTGACAACAAATGAAATAAGTTGTATCCAGTTGCTGAAGCAGAACACAATAAACAAATGCTAAGCATCAGGACAAGAAGTATTTGTCTACTCAATTTACCAAAAACTACTCTAACTAATAAACCGCTGTACTACCAAAGCTGAATATACTGAGCAGTATAACCTCGTGTCCCAACAAAGCACACATTTGACATTACTTCTTTACCTCGGGTGTTAGTATTTTCATTGCATATATATATATATATACACACATATACAGTCCTCTATTTAAATCCAGTCCTTCCTGGATCTCTACATTTCAGCGCATTTTCTGTCTTAGCTTTCAGGCAAAACATTTCGTACTTGAGAGCAATGAGGAAATACTTGAATGGGGAAAGTATCCAAAGAGCACTGAGGAAATTGTGCTTGTCATTCAGCAGAAAGAGCATCTTGCAAACTGTTCCCAGAGCTTAGTGTGGGGAAGCAATGCGCTGCTGGAAATATCCGTCAGATACTTCCACCACTTGCATGCAAAAAAAAAACTTGTTACATAAACCACAATGTCCCAGACAAAATTCCACCAGGGATAATTATGTCTCATCCCATTTATAGCTCAAATCCTTTTTACTGCTTTAAATGGGTAAATTGCTTTTGACAGACTGTCCTGAGTGCTAGAAAACCGTATCATTTCCATACAGAAGGAGCTCACATTAGTTAATAAAACGGGTTCTTCGGGGTGCAGCTTGCAAATTCCTTGGAGGTTCTATGATTAGAAAAAATAAAGTCAAACATAAGATTATACCATCTTTGGTTCTCTTAAACAAAAACTTCTTTTTTTTTGTGTGTGTATGTGTGTGTGCAGATGTTATAATCTTAATTTAGGGAAAAAAAAAAAAAAAAAGATACCCATGATCTTTGCCAATCCCCTCCTTGCAAACCTGTACCAAATTCAGCATAGCCCCCAAAAGCCAGAAGTGCAAACTCCCAAACACAACAATAACCAGAACAATTCAGACAATTTGGCTTCACTGTTACTGTCTCCTGTCTCTTGACTATGGTAGTCTTGTTTGGCATCCTCACACAAAATCTACTTTATCTATATAGATCACAGGAAGTCCTTATCATCTTTTTAAAGGACTAACACAGCTCTTCTGCAAAGCTAAAAGTAATGAGCAATTTCAAGTTCTCCTCTGATTTGTTACCTAAGGGTTTTCAGCACAGTTCCCCCGAATTCTTTAACGTGCCAACAATGTTTTATGACTGATGTGTTTACACAGGAACTGAAAGGATCTTTCTGTGGAACTTGGAGCTGATGCAACTCCTTTTACCTGAATGACATCTTTGCATTTTAAGGAAGTGGGATCAGTTTCCACCTCATGACCTGGAGCTCCTAAATCTCAATAAGGCAAAACCCAAATCTTCTCAGCAAAGTGTCGGTTCAGATTTAATTACAGCAATGTTTATTAAATCTTGAGTTAGACATCATGAATGGACCTCTGGAAAACAATTCGAGCAGCAGCTATTTTCCATATTTTTTCCTTTTTTGGAGGGAGGCAAGGGGAAGGTTATCCGAGAATTGCACAGCTCTTCCTCCTGCTCCTGCTCCTCCTCCTGGGCACTTCCTCCCTCTCTTGCTGGAGGCAGAAGGGAAGAGCAGAGCTGTCAGACAGACAAAACCACAGCGCTACTGCTGTCTTTTCCAGCGCAGTGAAAGATACAGGGAAAGGAGAACATTTTCCTGCAGGCTGACCTGCAAGCCCCTCTTCTGTCACTCTATGTATCTACCCAGACAGAATGAACAGAGATGAATCTGAAATATTCCGCAGTCTCAGGCGCACATTTTAATAGTATTTAAACTTCCCATTCTTCTGCTGCCTTTCTTCATTTTACCTATTCTTCTTAATGGAACAAATATTTCTCCTATAAACAATAACTTTGGTCTAACCACAACAATAAGTGAGAATACACTTTTACATATTCAGATGTGAAGTCAGACAAAAAAGTTTTCCTGTATTTTTAAAGCAATTGTTGCTGCAGGTAGATCCAGAGACAAAACGCACACACAGATAACTCAGGGAGAGGCTTATGGAGCCCCTGGCTCCAGTGTGATGGATGCCCTCAGCTGCCATGTGCACACTAAGCTCCTCCCAAACGCTTCCACAGCCTCCATCTCCTTGGACCACGCAGCCTTTCCGACCCTTGGTCCTGGGCTAAGCAAGGGTTGCTCTCAACCACGACTCACCTGACTTTAATCAGCCCAGTCATCAACACTCTCAGCCTTGGAAACTGCAATGCTCCAGTAACCTTGAGAAAGGGCAGCACATTCAGTCATCATCACATCTCCTAATGAATGAATCCTCCAGAGCTCAGAGGCTCCACTCACTCACTGCCCTCCAACAGAACAATATTATCAGCCTGACCTGTTTTCAGCGTGGGGGACCAGCCCCCTTTTAAAGACATTTCTATCTCAGTTTTGCTGCTGTGTCTTGCTTTCAAAATCATTAAGAGACATTTGGAATTTGGAGTAATTTTACCATTAATTCACCATCAGCACACTGACTGTTTGATCAGTTTCATCATATCTTTGTGCAAAGTCTTTGCCTAATTCGCATACTTAACTGCTCTGTCTCTTTAATTGGATTCAAATAACTCTTTTGTCTTTCTGATTATCTGCTATGACCATTTTGCCAATGCATGCTGTGGTGTTCCCTCAGAGAAATTTAATTTTTCCATGGTAACTACCTGCCACAATATTTTCCCACTTCTTTATCAAGATGTTGAAAGTTTTATTTTTTTAAAAAAAATCTCTTTTTCTACATATGTCTTAACCTCTGTCATAGAATCCAACATCTTCATCTTAGTTTCCTGTTCCCTCTTCACAATGTCACATTTTACTATTTCACTTTGCTTAGAAAATCTGCTAAATTTAGCTATGTATAATTCCTTCCAGATTCTGCATTTTTAAACTATCCCCCGCTCACCTTTGTTGCCTTATTATGCTCAGTGGTATTTTCCTTTTCAGCCATTACTGGACATTTAGTCATTTCCTTCTAGTCATTACAACCAAATCTTTTTCATTCTTGGATGCTGTTGCCCTAAAAGGGAGACTCTTCTTTTCCCAGGTTGAGTTTCCATGTTGTCCTTTGTTATGTGCTGTGCTATGTGCATGGGTCCTCCCCTTCTCGCCTTGGCATATTACTACAATAGGTTTTCTCTCTGCTACAATGTCTGCAAATCTCATTCCTCAATATTGTGTCTGGCAGAGCCCTCTCGCCTGTGCTCCTCAACACAAACATGTTCAGCCCCAAGTCCTAGTTCTGAAAACTTGACAGTTTTGCCAATCCTACAATAACACTCATGGCCATATTGACTTTGGAGTCTCACTGGCTTTATACTCCTACACAAAAATGATGTCACTTGGCACAATGTTTTTTAACAATCGGAGGCTAATGTTGTTGAAGATGTGAGGTTAGGCAGTTATTTCGCTCTTTGCTCTGTCTTCTGAAGCCCAAATTCAGCAAAGCTGTTAAGCCTATGCTTTAAATTAGCAGCTGTTTACATGCCTAAGACTAGCTACTCTGCTGTGACAATAGGAATAAAAAAAGAGTTCATAGATGTTTGTTAATCCTTGTGAATCCATGCCCAACATTCGAGGAACAGGACACATAAAAAGAGAAAAAGATGCTCAACGGAGACCAATCTGAAACATAAGACTTTGAACTTGGAAAGGATGTTTGCTTACAGGGACTTTTAAGTATCTAAACATTATTCTGCCCAACCCTGGAAGGTCTAAGAAATTTAGTAAAATATCTTCTTATCAGTCACCCATGCACAAGGGTCCAAATCGTAATGACCAGAACTTCACTCAAATCTAGTGATTTTATTAGCTAGATGTCAAAAATCTTTGGGAAGAGCCAGAAGACAATCTGGCTCAGACACAATTAAGGAGTCAGGAAATCCCAGTCCCTCTAGAAGGAAAATGTCCGGAGCCTGAAGAGGAGGCAATGAAAAACCCACGGGCTGGAAAGCCACAATTTAAACCCTATGGCCAAGGCAGCTCAACCTGACTCTGCCAAGAAGCAGGCAGTTGCGGTCACGGATGGCCCACCCTTCCTTCCAGGCAGGGAATGACCATGGGGACTAATGAGGAAAGAACTCCACTGGGAGGCTGTGGAAGCTGTTCTCAGTTCACATGGGGCCACCAACTCTATCAGGTTTTAAGTTACTCCACTTCAGAGCCAGGTGTAAGGAAATAAGAGACCCAGGGAACAAGGAAGATTTCCATTTTTGACTTCAAAGAGCTAAATGCTTAGAGTCACATAATGCACCCAGTGATTTTTGAAGTTGGATCATTCAGGGCTTGCAATACACACACCCACACAAAACCCTAACATTTTACCTTCTTCCATCTCCTTTTGCCATTTCCCACCTGTACAATGTGACCAGCAACACTTTCCCTGTACCCAAGACATTTGTTGTATGGAAGCATTCATTAAAGACCATAAACAGATACAACTGTGATGATCAGGGTGGTATGAATACCAAAGCCTGAGGGAGATTGGAATGTTGCATCCCTTCTCCCCTGATTTCAGACATGGAATACCTGTCTCTGGCTCACGTGTGAGATCACCAGGACACGCCAGATGCTGCAGTTCCGAGCACGGCACCATAAATGATGACTTGGTGATTTTAAGATTACAAGAGGCTTAGACAGGACAGCACTATAGGGAGGTTACATTTAACTTACCGTTCTGTAAGTAATGGGGAAAAGGTGAAAGAAAGGGTATAAAGAAACAATGTAATAATATAATGTATTGACAACATACATGGGGAATGCATTGAAAGGTAAGTTTAGCTTTAGAATATGGCATGATTTTCAAAACAATAAAATAACATTAATGAATTTTTTTTTCAAACTACTTGTTTCTCTCTGTTGCAGAAAACTTTTTAGAGTATTACACTCATAAAACAGATTCAAAAATAGTCATTTCATGGTTGACACAGTATTTCATGGGTTTTATGATTTTATAATATCCTTATGTGAAACTGTAAGTTACATCAGATAAGAAAACAAAACACTGCTAATATTTCAAATCCTGTAAGAGGATTTTTGTGTTAAGATCTAACTTCCCAATCTGCTTGTTTCATTATGCAATATGAAAGCTGTTTATATCAAATCCATTAAAGCTAATAAGACACTCAAGTCTATGTTTCAGAAGAGAAAAGAGAAATGCTACAAGTCTTAAGTTTCTCTCAAGGTGTGTCTCCTTTAAAAATAACATCTTTACATGTTCATTCTGACATATGTTGTCTGTTGCAGTTAAGGATAAAGCTAAAATTATATGTCCCAAATGCAAAATAAACTGTTTCAGTTTTCCATTTTACTTCCAGTTATTTTGCATAGTGATTTAATTCTCCTTTGCCCTTCCCATTACAGTATTTAATACACTTATTTTAATATCGTCATAATTATAGCTGGAGTATTTAAGGGACACTGGCCAGAAATCTAGAGAGGGAATTACCATTGTAAGCCTAAGTTATTGCACGTGATATTTGTTTTTTTTTCATGACCTGACTCCGCTATTTCATTTACAGTTTATTTAACTTTTGACTTGATTCTCCATTATCACTGCAATTTTCTTGTCTGCATTTGACAAGAGAGGAATATTTGTTTTAGATGACAGAGTTGCCAAAAGAAAGAGAAAAGCCCTCACAGCTCGAAGCTGAGGCGGGTTGAGCTGCGTGGCCTTGACGCACAGCACAAATGGTTTCCATGTGGGCTTCAATAAAGCTGCTGCAGCCTCCACGACCCAGGACAAGAGCAGCTTCCACAGCTGGAAACAGCAATGGATTCAGGACGGCCTTCACACAGCGCAGCTCCATCAGGAACATTTACATCCATCCCTCCATTTAAATATCCATTTGCTACAGTCCCTCAGAGGGCTTCGTGACCCTGTCTCTCCCTGTGGGCCCTCAGGCTGTCCTGGATCCCAATGGCCACTCCAAGACTGGGCTGATTTTTGAGGCTGGTTTTCAGGCCTGACCTGTGGAAGAGGCTCCTGGGTAACTTTAGTGTCATTTTGTCTACCAGGCTCTCACATACCCAGTATGGGTTAATTCTTTCCTGACAGACAGGCCAGCATGCACCAGTGTAAATGCACAAATGTGAGCTTCAAAACGACTTTTGAAAGGTAGGATCAAAAACCACTGTGCTGTTCACTACATGGAACTCTATAAGAGTCAAGAAAATGAACTTGAGTGAAAATTTGGTGCTCATGACGCAGGACAGAAACTGAAAAGACACTTGGATGCCAATCCTGAAGGAGGGGGGTGCTTGTAAAATTTTTAAATAACTGGAAGAAACCAAGGAAAATGAGTAGTTAAATGTAAGCAATAGCCTTCTCATTCCAGGAAAACACTTTACATTCTGTACAGCACTGGAAGGTGGCCAATTTGGTGATTAATATAGAGATGTACAGCTAAGGGCACTGTACCCGGATCTCGCACTCCCTGGCCATTGGTACTCCCCACGATGCTCAAGAGAAGGGATTTTTCCCTTCTTCTTGTAATTCTTGTGAGATCTCTTCACCGAAGCATTGTGGGACAAGAGTCTAAAAGGCAAACAGATTCTTAGAATAATCAAACGATTCCTCATTGGAATTATTCAGGCCAGGCACAGAAAGAGACCGTGGCCATTTAAGAGACCTCAAGGGCATAAGGATATTTTTTTTCCTCAGAACTCCCCAGTAGAGTCCCCCCAAACTTTTGAGCTTTAATTAAAATTATATAAATTTAAGAAGTCTGTGCTTAAAAACATCTGTCCAAAGAACTCGGTCTATTGTACACATGAAGCCAGCGAGGAACTTTACATTCACTTCGAGTTTGTCATGGAAGAGGAAAATTACTGAAAGGGAAGTGGGCAAAATGGAAATAAGGCAATCGGGAAGAGAACATTGATGAACATCTCTTTGGGTTTCCAACACTGTCACCTACGCCATGCACTCAAGAAACAGGGCAAAAACCAGAACACAGTAGGCAGGAAATGTGAGAGCTTGGTCAGTGGTCAAAAGGAAGGGGGAAAAAAAGAAAGTTTTAGCTCAGTTTTAGCTCCAACAGACCCTAGAATTCATACAATTTGATGAATTTCTGTAACGTAACTAAAATTACCTCTGTGCTTAAGAGAATTAATGTCTTAACTAAAATTACTACTACAGAATAATATTCTGTTTCTCAGGAGATTTCACATAAAGAGATTATATCCTAAATAGAAGTGCTACACGTAAATCTAAGGTATAAAATGATCATCCACATATTGACTTTCAGCTAACCAAGAATTTGGAAGATGGTAAAATAATTCCTCCAACCAACCATTTTTGTCTCTTAGGAAAACATATTCCTGTGTTTCACTTGATATCCATGCAGCCCTAACTTTTTGGTCACATATTGAATTTCGATGAATGTTTGAATCTATTCACTAGTTACTTTTCTTCTGGAAGCAATAAGCACATTTCACACACTCTTCTTCTGGAAGCAATAAGCACAAGCTCAGTGATCTTGTGATGCTCTTCCCAGAGTCCATAGGAAAAAGAAAGTGACTGCATTTACTATTTTGGTAAAGAGCACAAAGGCCATTTCTGCAGGACAAAAGTGGCCTAGAATGCAATAAAGCATATTCATGCTAGCTAAACATAATTCACATAATTTCAGTTTATTGAAATATAGGAAATGGATTAGGGAGCAGACAACACCTCAGTAGATTAACATTCTGTTTTTGGTTTGTTTGGGTTTTTTTGTTTGATTGCTTTTTTGTTCATTTTTAATGTAAGTTTCAATCTAAGTTTCAAACTAAAAAAGAAACCCACTGTAAGTGCCAAGAGGTTAACAAATAGTTCAATGACAAGAATAAAAGAGCACAGCTTAATGGCACCCTGTTCTCTTGATCTTAAGAGGAAACATCTCTGTCCAGAGATGATTTTCAGCACTTTAATCAAGGTGACCTCTCATGCCACATGCCCTGGTGCAACTACATCCTGTAAAAGAACATGCATCCTTCGCATATTAACCACAGCACTCACTGTTAAGCTTGGTCTTGTAAAGAAGAAGCTGCAAGGGGAGATGGAATTTACTTTACAGAAGAGAGAAATTTGTTAATTGGTATCTTACAAATTTAAGTGGTTCAGCAAAGAGAAGATAGATAAAACATTACTTTCAGAAAACATAGTGAGTGCTTATAAATCAAGAAAATCTGCAACTTAGATCTTTGCATTAGAGGATGCCATGCAATTTATTATCTTTGAAAACAAGGATAAAGTGTGACTCATCTTTTCTTGTTAATCAAGAGTAAATTAGATCCACCTCACTGTGCTGTGAAGAAGCCTCTTGACAACATACTTTGTTTAATGTATAACATTCTATTACTTCAGATGCCTTTGACATTTCTTCATACAGTCAACTGGTATCTGTTTTGTATTTGGCCAGCTCAGGAGACATGTACAGAACAGGTGCTACATTCTAATATTTCAACTGATTTATTTTTAAGTGAATAATTCAGCCTGTTCTGTATTTTTCAGTCCTCTAGTGGCTGGAAGGCATCATTTTCATTTGAAACCACTATAAATGTTCAGTGTATAATCTATCATTGTGGAAATTTGATTACATTCTTCTTCCTTTTTAATGTCAAATGTATTAAAGACAAAAAAAATACATTTCCTCACAGTTTTCCCTGTTCAGAAGTTTATAAAGATTTTTTTGACCTTTCCCTTTATGAAGTGTGAAGATATATTTTCAAAGTAATCTGCATTTGTTGCACTTTTTATGAAAATTATACAAATTTCTAAGTATTTTCTTAATGTGTAGTTCTTCAACTGAACATTAAAACCTAAAAAAATGCAACTAAAAGCAATAAAACACAGTGAAGATAATGTCTCGTTCACGTAGGTATCAAGGCTTCCCATAATAGGACATACTGGACCTAAAATTTTATACCAGACTAATAATTGTATACCTGACTAATAATTTATTTTGGCAGTCCAAAACAGTCATATATAACCAAATAGAGAACACTGGACTTCAACTATGATTCATGGAATAACTACGATCCAAAAGCCATTAGAAGGAAGGAGAAGCACAGACATAGCTACACTGTTAAGCAAAGAACCAAACATAATTAAAGTAATAACTATTTGAAAGGCTCTTTTTTTTTTTTTTTGTATTGCCAGTGAAATCCAGCAAGACAACCATGCAAAAGTTGATTCTAACTTTATGAATATACTAGTATGGTTTTGAAAGTTAAAAAAAAAAAAAAGAAAAAAAAAGCAGAAAAAGAGAAAAAAAAAAGAAAAAAAGTAGAAAAAACAGCAGAGCTTTCCAGTATTTCTTCTTCAGCGCTCCTATGTTTCTGTTACCTACCAATGGTGGCTGCTATTTTTGCAACGCTATTTCGATTTTAAAAGAATAGATTATCAGTATTTGTAAATCCATATGTTTACACTGCATTATATATTGTAAGGATGACTTAGGAGTACAGTCAACCTAACCCACGAATGGCAATCAGTGGGCATATCTGAGTAGCACAAAAGCTGATAACTACTTTTTTATTACTATTTGTCAATATAAATAATTTATGTGTTTGAACAACCTATTCTCTGAGCTCCATTCATATTGAAAGACACCAAAGTGCTGCCATCTCCACTGCTGTTTAACCAGAAACTCATCAGTGGCAGTAATAAAATTTCTGATGCCTTATTGAAGTAAGGAAAAGCTCGACCAACAGCAAAGTGCTCCCTGCTTCAAATAAATATCTCTTCTTCATTTCTGAGAGTGTCACAGTGAAGGAAGAGCCAATGCAAAGTTGAAGACAGAGAAGCAACAAAGCTAAAAAGATAAAGCACTTTCAAGTCTTCCTTGTGGTAATCCTCATGAATATGCAACAATCTTCAATCTTTTGTTTTTTTCCTCTCCCTCAGGAGAACCTCTGTGAAACTCAGCTCTCCTCAACATCCACCAGCGTGTGAACTATACCAGCACACACACTGATTTGGATGGCCTGGACATAGAAATCCCAAACACTAGTGTTGTCAAAATGTTTACTGGAGAAGAGATTCCTTCAGCAGGACTGCAAAACAAGCTGTTAAGAATGATGCAGAATTTCCTGGTTTCATTCAAGTCCAAATACTTGAATGACTATGTCAGACATACTGAGGTATAAGGTAAATTGAGTATCAAAATTTTATCTGCAACCAGAAAGTCCAAAGATGTTGTACAAATGTAATATAATTATAAATTTCACCATTAATTAACTTCTGAGTGACTCCGGCTTTATATGAAGATATACACAAATTTTAATTTTATTCATGATTTATCCCCAGAAGTCTGGATATTCACAGTTCTGATTCTAGTGATTTTATATAATGTCTATTAAAGATGATGGCAAAGCATTTTCATAGGTGAAGCATTTTCTGTACTAACCATATCCTCACCCTAAGCACCTCCTGACAGGAGAAAATGTCTTCTGTGAAACTATGGAAAAGAAGAACTTGTTGAGTACAGACGAAAGGTATTTTATCCAAAACTTATATTCTTCTAATAAAAATATCTGTTGACAGAAGCCACCGTACTCAAAAGTCTGATAATACTTTTTAAATTACTATATTTTTATATATATGCTAAATTATAATTCCTGTAAAACTCATGTTTTAAACATCTCAAAAAGACAAATCACCTAATTTTAATTCTTTTGCATTCTAGCCTTCATATTTAAAAAAAAAAAAAAAAAAGTTAATAGGAGATGAATGTCTCCCTGAGACTCTGAGCCATGACATTTATAGGATTCTTTTGAAATGTTATTGCGTTTTCTTAATAAGATGACACCTTTCATATCAATATTTATATATGCTATTACAGAGTTACTATGTAAGGCAAAAATGTCCTGCTACAGAGTTTTGTTTTAGTACTGCATAGATCTAAACTCTGTAATTCATTGTCGCTGAAGACTTTGGGACAATTCACTTTTAAAACACACATCTTTATCCCGACTAATTCTAGTAGCTAATAGAAGTGCAAACACTTAGCACAGCTAACAAGGCATCTGGCCATGATTCCTTTGCTAGAGTCATCCAAGTTAATGAATGAGATTATTTGTTCATTTGAGCAACCTGCCTGTGGGAATGGAGAGTTCAAGGGCTGACAGAAAGTGCACTTCAAGAGCACTTCAATATCATTATTGCCTACAGCATAACAGTCTTTAAACAAACACCAAAACAAAACAACTGTCAAAGGTGCTATCCACACATCTTTTTGCTTAGACTTGTACAAGAAGCAAGCCTGTTTGAAAGGGAAAAAAAAAAAAAAAAAGCCATAAAAATCTTCTAAATTTGTACTTTTTTTTTCTCCAAACAAGATTTCAAAATGTGGAAATTTTTTTTGAAGCTCTTATTTTAAGAAATTATTAATAATTTACTACACTTAAAATTTTAAGTGTACAATCTTTATTGTAAGAGGATAAATCTAAATCGTAAATCAAAATTAACTTGTACGTTGGATGAATGATTCAAACATTCTGAATGTCTTTAATCCTTGTGAACTACTGTATATTGGTTTCACACACAGAACTTCACTTACTAGAGATGAACTATGTTACTTCATATATTAAAGCTAAAAACATCATTTTTTACTGTTGCTCTTGAATGTCATAGTAGAGGAGACAATTTTTATTTTTTTTAAATATAACATTCAATAGTGTTATTGCTCTTTATTGTTTGAATTTATTTGAAAATTAAATTAGTATTGATTTTTAAGAGGTAAAAAATATCAAGTAAAGGTAGTTTGGT
This sequence comes from Nothoprocta pentlandii, assembly GCA_013398315.1. Classification (NCBI taxonomy): domain Eukaryota; kingdom Metazoa; phylum Chordata; class Aves; order Tinamiformes; family Tinamidae; genus Nothoprocta; species Nothoprocta pentlandii. The sequence continues at coordinate 93,100 of VZSG01000459.1, read as the reverse complement.
GTGAGGAAGAAATAGAACCGTCAGCTGCCCTCAGCTTAGAAACAAATACATGGTTTGACACCAAATAACTGTGTCCATTTTGTAATCTGGGCTCCTCATGGTCATATATTTCAAATATAACTAGTGAACTGTCAGTTTATTACATTTCAAATCTGCTTACCTCTATCAAATTTATTGCAGCTTTCATTGAAACAAGAATGAATGTTTTTCTCTCAGTCTAAGTGTAAAGTGTACATCGTACTTAATATCCCTGTGACACTGACTGAGATGGAGGGTATAGTGCAGTAAAGTGGTAGCTGGCCTCCAAAAAATACACAAGTAATAGGTTCAGTTTAAGATCTCAGTGCCTAAAATTTGGTACTTAAGCATCTATTTTTGAAGCACTTGGGAATTATTTGAACTCAATAGTATTGTTTGCTGATACCAGCAAAGACTTTTATACCAGCTATGAGTTCAGACACTTTATACTCTTTGAAACTAGGACAGCTACTGCCAAGAATCCATGACAATGAGAACTTACTACATTTCCCCCAAAACATGCTTCTAACAATTTCTATTATTGAGGAAATAATGAGCTTTACTTGCTTATTTCCTTATTCATCATTGACAGGCTGATAGGCTTTCCAAAAGTTCTTTTCCCTAGAGGTCTACCAAGTTCTGGATGCCTGTCCTGTACATTAGAGGCAATATATATCAGGATAAAAATTAGGAAACACTTTATTGTAGTGGGAAGCTTGTTGCCTGAACTGACAGGGATCATAGGGAAAGGAGGGAGGAGGTTATTTAAGTTAAAGAAAAGATTTGGGAAAAGTTCTACAGATTAGGTCAAGAAGATAAACAATACAACAAATCCAGCAGAAATGTATTCATACTACAGAAAAATTAACATTTAGATTAAGTGAGTTCTCACAGTTTGGATGTCAGAAATGAGAAATGGGAACACAGGAAAACGTGCAATTCAAAGGCACGCTGTGACCGACCAGTAAATCCCTGCAGGGTGACAGGTGCCAGCTCTTGCTAAGAAAGCTGAATTTATCTCGTCACAAACGGTGGCCCTTGTTTCAAACGAGCCCCTGTGTAACTGGAGGCATCAGCTGGGGGTGCAAACGCCCAGCAAGAGAGTGCGAGTGTCTCCCTGGGGTCGGTGGCCAGATCGCTCTGCCAAAACAGAAATCCCATTGCACATCAAACATCCTAAACCAAGTAAATATTGATATTAAACATCACACCTTGCACGTGTGAAGTGGCTAGAAGAGCCGGGCCAGAAGGTATTTGACTCTGCACTGTGGATATGGAGATAGAAGGGGAGTGTGATGGCTGATTCCAACAACATTTAATATTCAAGAGGCCAAACCCCAGTGGACACTGATTTATTGATGGACATAAGATGTATCAGCTGCCTTCTGAAAAACTGACTCCTCCTCAGCTGTGGGTGTAAGAGCAGCAACGAGCACAGTGATAAGCATTGCTACATGACAAATTGCACGCAGCCTGCTTTGGACAGCTTTGCACGGTGATTATCCCTCTTCTACCCCGTCTTCCCAGGAGAATCCGGGAAAGGGGGCAATGGACTTCTGAGAAGCAGACACACGGTACATTGGGTCTTAATGAAAGTGTATGTAGACATTATAGCTCTCCTTTGTCATGTCTATAGCAAAAGCAGATTTAAATTGAGTCCAAAACTCTGTGCATGACTCCTTCCAACACAGCTTCCCCACTCCGTGTGTTTTATTTATTTATTTATTACAGGGCTAGCTAATGACCTACTGTAACTAGAGAGACAAGAAGAAAACTTGCTATGCTGCATGCTGCAGTACCAAAGTAAGCACGGTAAGTCACAACAAAAAAGGGCAAACGCTCTCCGTTCATGTCTTTCAAAAGGTTTTGCAGAAGAATGCACAATCACACAATCAGGCCCTATATTTTCAAGCATACGAAGGCTTCCAGAACCAGGACTACTGATAGAGCTAGGCCTAAGACACCATGTAGCAGCATTTTCTTTAAGGTAAAGGAAATTCAGGTAAGGCAGTCATCTGGGTCAAAAAAAAAAAAAAAAAAAAAAAAAAAAAAAAAAA
>VZSG01000459.1:18280-90395 GCA_013398315.1 Nothoprocta pentlandii | reverse complement strand
TTTTTTCTTTTTTTTTTCCTACCAGAGTCAATGCTACACATACCCACCAAGAGAGTGTGTAGAGATACTGTTCACAGGAGACAGGATACGGCTGCCGAAGAATCTTCCCAGCTACCCTATACCTACTGTACCCCTACCTGCTCTTTTCTGGAGCTCTCTGCTCTGTAGCAGCCCTTGGTGTCCTATAGAAAGGAGGCTATTATCCTCAATATGATAACAAGCACCAAAGATGGATTTTTCACTCTGGCTCCTGCTAATAAAAAGAAAAAAAAAATTGAAATAGGTTAATTTAACTACCTGCAAAAATGCATGACAACGCATACTGAATTATCTATACATTTTTTCCCCTGTTGGATGGAGGGCACCTCCATCATCTATAAAATAAACAAGTCAAGTAGGATGGAATAGGAAAGGTGACCTCAAATGTATTCCTTACTGAAGAAATTAATATTAAGCTTGTAGGAGGTAGGATGGTCTATTTATATTCCACATGTAATGAATGAAGTCAGTATACAATGATAATAGAAATTTACAGCCTGGAAATACTGCTTTTGTGGGAATTAAGTGCTCTAGTATAATCAAGGAAAGGTGTAAATGATTATGAAAATTATAGGTAAAAAATGGTGTAAAAAAACATCACAGTCTCTTTTCTGAAGTGTTCCTTCAGCTGAGGAAGGTACAAAGTCCAACTGTCAGTGGATTTATTGTTGTGCTTGTTGTGAGGGACCTCTTGCCTGTATTTATTGCCTGAATTGCCTGTATTTATACTGTGGGTGCATATTCCCAGTACCTTTCCAACACCTTCCCATGTCCCTAATCCATTTTTGTTTGGCCTCTTACTCAGATAGGAAACAGCACAAACAATTTTTTCGTCTTGAACTAAGTAAGTGCGTGCTGAGCTGTCAGGGGGCTTCCCATCAGCTTTGGTGCAAACCAGAAAGAACAGACTCCTCTCCAGGAGGTCACGTGAGCAGATTTCATGACTGGAATTTGAAGACACTAGGGAAGACGATCAAGGCACAAAAATTGCATTCCTTTTGTAATTGGGGCCAGCATATTACTGTCGCTTAAATTCTTAAGGTCATTAATATCCCAGTTATATCAACAATGAAAACACGCGTTAGATTTTTGTTTCTTTGACTACACTAAGTGTTAATTAGTTGGTTCTTTCCTGCTAATACACTCAGCACTGAAAACAGCTAATACTGTTTCAGTGCTACCCGTTTTCAGTGGCCGGCACCATTCAAGGGACACAGGCAGATGGCATTGCTTGCACAGCGACTGCTCGAGCTCGCCAGAAGGCACCCAAAGAGCACCCAAAAGTTGGCACCCACCCAGGTAAATCAAGAGCCTGAAAGCCCGAAAGGAAGAGTATTCAACAAATAAATCTCAATTTTTGTTTTAATTGCCGAAAACTCTGAATCCATGTGGAAATTTCAAATATATGAAGTTTCCTTTAAAATAATTAGTGAAAACATGCCCTGCAGAAAGCAAGTGCTGCCAAGGTCGGACAGGGAGTTGCCTGCAGAGACCAAGGGCAATGGAAATGACTTTGGACCTCTGAAAGACAACACACCAAGAGGCGGGATCAAAGGCTATCTTAGTTCTTCTCTTCCACCCGATTGTCTCTGCAGTGAAAAAAATTCTTTGCTAAGTATTTCTGCTTTCTGCTACTTTCTGCTCTAGTAAAGAAGACGTCACTATATACATTGCTTCAACAGGCACCTGAATTAAGATACAGCTCAGCACAATAAAATCCCATCAGCACCTCTGCAGAAATCCAATTATGATATTGATTACCTAGGAATATCCACCTTGCTTCTTTACATAACTTTCTCATGGATCATACTACACTGTATGAAGCTTTTCTCCTATTTAGAGGCAAATGCAGAGATACTGGATGGGTCTTCAGGTCCTCAATTCCACTGCACAACATACATTACTATGAAGCACAAAAGTAGAGACCGAGTGCAGTCAAATAGCAGATGCCTACTCAGGTACAAAGAGGATGCAAAACTAGATCAGCATCAAAATAATCTAGCTCTTTTATTGCTATGAGATCCATATAGCCACATGCATCTTTCTCTGCATCTGATGAATTTGAGCACTACTGCTTACTGCAGATGGGAGGAAGCTTTCTTGCAACAGAGCATGCAAAATAAAGAAAAAGCTCAAGGAAAGAAATGATAAAAGCTCACGAGAATAAAAGAATAACAATGAAGCTATCATGATGCTCAGACCACAAACATGGGCAAATAATGCCCTGCACATCATGGAGAAGCTGCTGACTAAACAAGAACACAAGAAACCTTCTTATAGGAGAAATAAACAGAAGCAACTCCAGTGCAATCAGCGATTTTGACTGTTTCCTTGCTTGAGACAGGCTACAGGAGCTGCCATGTGGTGCCATTTGAAGCAGCAGGGACCAAATGTGGCTGTACATGCATCAGTGCTACAAATTCAACCTGCTTAACCACAGATTTCACAGATTTCTGTCCCTCTCTGTCTTCCAGAACCAGCTTGGGTCTATGTTCATAGAGCAGGAAATAAACGCCACCCAAAACCACTCCATAGATTAGAACTTCTAATAGAAAAAATAGTAGTTGTAAGAGATAGTTTTAAAAAAACACCTTTCGTCCACTAAATTTAAAAGTTAAAAAATGATTCCACTGCATGTAGACACAATATTGAATGGTCTGCAAAAAGCCTGTGGATAGACTTGGAATATCTAATATTACAGAAGGTAACTCATCTGAGACGCGAGGTTTCTGGGTCCCTGCTTGGTGCATTTCAGGACAGGACCCGAAACTGCCTCTCCAAATGCAGGCAAGCGTTGCAGTCACTGAGCTACGTACGGGCTGCTTCGAATTCCCTTCTCTACCACAGACCTTCTATATTTTTATGAAATGATGTTGAAGAACTTCCTTGGGGAGACTCAGCCGGTAACAGGATGGAGGTCACTTTGCTTGCTTGAAATGAGAGTTGGGTTGAGGCCAATGCAAATAGGGACAAAAATTTATTTTCTTTACATCCCCAAGATACTGTGTAACCACTGTTCCAACCTCTTTCTTTCTAACTCCCTATCTCCCTTTCTTTTGCCTTGAGCAAATGATAGTCCTGCACAATATCTGCTTTGGCCCCTCTGTTTTCCGTGCCACGTGCCAGGCTAAAGGACCAGGCCCCTCCGTACTGCACAGATTGCAAGACACCAAAGCACAACCAGACTGAGAAAACATAACTGATTTAGGGAAAAAAAAATGTTTACCACTAACACATTTGGACTCCACTATTAAGCTATAATGACCTCAGGGCTGTGTTACGGCCACCCTCCATTTGGTGCATTTGATACATTTTAGTGGTAAGCCAAGCATGCAGAATGCATCTACGCCAGCCAAAACCAAAATAAAAGCAACGGTCTCAGGTGCAGTATTGATGGGCTCAGCACTCAGAAGCAGAATATACACAAATATTGCACACCCAAAACACGTACTCCGTCATGGTGCACGAAAAGCATTTCATTTGCTGTAATAAATTACTAATCTGACAGGTTGCAGACCCTGAAATGTTTACAATATTTTAAGGTTCATCATGTTTCCTTGTTCCTTTGTGGTGTTTTGGCAGTGAGACGTAATTTGTGCCTCCCTTTTTATCCCACTGGAATGGGAGCACAGTAAATTGTAGCTGAGGTTATTTCAGCCAATCAGGAACCCTGATTAGCTGTAGTCTAATTAAGGAATAATGAATGGGGAAGTGACAAATTTCCTCTTCCTCATTTATTCTTGTAATTAAATTGCACACTGTGCATCAATCAAATAATCTACATTATTAGAATTTGCAAACTTTTTTTGGAAGCCACGTGTTGCTCTGTTGGCAGGAGCACTTATCGGGTTTTCTGGCCAGCTGTCAAGAAATCACAAGGCACAGACAATCCATCTATCTGATAAATGTCGTAAAGGAAAGATGGAAAATAATCAGCCAGAGCTGCTAGAAGAACATCACAAAAGTGTGCAGTGGTTCCCGCTAGGTGTGGAAGGGGGCCAGAGCTTGATGTTAAGATAATTATTTAGGTTGTCAGACAAAGACTGAGGTCTAATGATTCACCCGAGCTCTTCAACTTCTTCCCCCATTTAGTCTGCGGTGTCATTTGTTCTTCTGCAAGCCTTGATCTGGAGTGAAAAGTGAGAGTATAAACTGAGCGCTGAATAAATTAGAGGTGAAAACCTCTATCAGGAAGATGGATAAACACAACTTTCTGTATTATTATGTTCAAAAGCAACAGCCCTTTGGGGCTTAAAACTTAGGCGTAGAATTGAGAGTTAGAAAGCAGAATATAATACTGCATAGTCATGTTCAAAATACAGAGGTTTGCTTTTGGAATGTTTCTTTTATTTCAGAGAAAAATACAAAGTATAGTTTTAGATAAATTGCAGTATTGCTTAATCCAAATATTTCTCGATGTCATTTGATAGATGAACACCAAGATCTATGGCCTCTTTCTCCTGTTTTAAGCAGATGTCTCTGTGTCGGCATTTCCTGTATTCCCGGTGGCCTCAGAGGGGCTCCTTGCTCAGGGAAGGGCTCCGTGAGTTGGCGGTGGCCCTGGCGAAACCTGAACAGAGCCTCTGTCTCTCAGCAGGAGCGAGCATAGGAGGCCACTGCCACAGGTTCCGTTATTCATCACGCCGCCTTTCCGAAGGGAATTCACCTGACTTCCAGGCATTTGAATGGGCAATGTTTTGTTTGGGCTATTTACATATTCTTTTTTTTTTTTTTTTTTTTTTTGGCCTTTGTTAGAGCAAATTCTGCTCACAATATGTGTTTTATTTAGCTGAGGAACAAACTCTCATTAGAAAAGCAGTTGTAGCAGAACTGTTTTCAGCAGCGCTTGCACAGCTCATTCTGAGGCCGAAGTGCCTCCCTCTCAGCAATTCACACTCTTCTTTCAATTCCCCAAGGGAATTGATGCAAGGGGGACACCCATAACTGCACCCATAACTGCACCCAGCTGCAGTATATTAACTAACAATCAAACACAGCCATTCATTTATAATGTGGTTATTTTATCAATGCTTTTAGGTATTTCATTAATATGTTCTTAAGTGGTATTTGTCTCCCACGTATTGTTTTTGTTGATTCATGTATCCTTTCTGCCTGCAACATCTGCAATCTTCCCAGCTTACGGATTTGCATAAAAATGCATCTATATTTTAAATGCAGAAACTGTCCAGTAAAATGCAGTTACATTGAGCAATAAAGACCAGCTGCTAGTATCTGCCTAGTACCAAAGGTAAGCCCACCTGCCCTAAGTTAAAATTTATTATCTGCATCATTACCTGCTGACTTGCTTCTCACAGTAAATAGAGAAATAAGAAACTGAAATGGGATGACACAGTGGCCCTAGTCATCAGAAAACGATTCCTGTGAATCAGGCATGGCTTATTTTAACTCTCTAGTCCATTCTCTTGACCAAGAAACCTTGGTACCAAGTCACGTTAGTCTTGCAATTGCTAAATTGGATCTGAGAAGAAATAAATATTTTCCTCATGATTTGAAAGGTCTTGGACATGAAATATCATAATTCTAAATTTGAAAAGTCTTTTCCTCATAGACAGAAAGTTCAGGATATAAAACAAACACCACGAAATACCCAAAGGGAGTGTGTTTTTCTGGCAGGAGCTCTCTGTGTTACAGTGGATCTCATCCGCTTCTTTGCACTCATGCCTAGAGCAAATCCTTATGTCTGTGGATTTCAAGGTAAGAGCTATATAAGTGGTATCTGATCGTTTCCAAAGCTTCATGCTTCCTATGGACACAAAAAGCATCAAATCTTGCTTTATTTTACTTTTTATCTGGGTTCAGTCTATTCATAAGGTGTGACTTAAAATCTCAAGGAAATGCAAGCATTTAAGTCCTACTTGGAAATAAATAGAAAACAATAAAATAAATAATAAGAATAAAATATTTTTTAAAAGAGAGAAGAAAAGAAAAAAGGAGGAGGAAAATAAAAAAGACAGGAACAAGAATTGTCCTCTCAAAAAAAAAAACCATAAAAAGAATACTGAATAGTATCAAAAATTTTTTAAGGCCAGCTTTTTTGCTCTAGTCTTCCTAATACAAAAACATTAATGACAAAGAGATACAGCTTTTACATGCTGGAGATAAAAATAAAAACAAGGAAACACTTCCCTTGTTTTTGTGTTACCTCTTGCTGACAACAACCTATAATAATCAATAAGTCAAAACCCAGTAATAATCAATATTAAGGCAGACTTTGAAAACTGGGAACACTAATAGCCTTTATGTTTGATTACCAAAACTACTCTTCTGTAAAATTCCAGGGAATACTTACAGCTAAGTTTATGGCTTGAATGACAATGTTTGCTGTGCTTGTGAAATAAAGCTCATACTTCCTATGCTCTCTAGCATTAATCTGCAGAAATTTAAAGGATGGATCTTGGTCCTCAGAACATTTCTTGGGTATCATCTAAAGAAGAACTTCTTTGAGACAAGAATTATCACTGAATATGGCAACTGGGAGGACAAGAGAAAGCCCTGAGATTTTGGTCTTTACAAGGAGGGAGTTTGGAAGCCTTCAAAGGTCAGTAAAGCCCTGGACACTGCAGGAGAAAAAAACACTCGAGAGAAATAAAAGCGCATGTCCTTAAGCCTTCATATACGGGCCTACATATTGATCCTCAAAAATCATTCTACTGCTAATGCAGGAGGAGGGAAGGCAAAACCTCTTTCTACTAATGCCTCAAGATAAATATCACTAAGGGCTTCTATGATTCCCAGCAGATTAAAAAATCCTAAACTTTCACAGTTTTAATGCAGTAAGTATTTCAAAAGCCTTTTGCTTTCCCACCCACCCCCCATTTCATTCTGAGTATATTCCACTAGGCACCAGGGAAACCTAATTTAGGTTTGAAATATGCTTACAATTTTGAGATCCTGAGTTCTGCTTTGGGGAAAGTCCTTGCATAATGCTACTATAACTTCTTTTATTATCAAACCAGTGGGTCACATAGCAACACTACTATAATCACAGAGAGTTTTGTTCCCAATTTCTGATTTAGATAGCCTAAAACATCTGAAATATTTAGGAACTATGTACATATCTATATATATAGGTATATGAATGTATATGCATGTACATATATATGTATATATTCCTATTTATATATTTCGGTATTTTTATCATATATATATATATTTACATGGAGGTAGGTGAGCAAAGAAGTTGAAGGGGTAAGAAAAGCATATTTTAAAATATATTTTCAGCACTGCTTGATGCTTCCTTGACTCTCTATGTCACTTATTGTCAGAAGCAAATAAATAGGAAAGATAAAGTCATCCTGTATTTTCCATTTAGTTATCATATTTCTATATCATTCACATATTTCTGTATTGTTCATCATCATTTCTCTAATTTATATCTGATTTCTATGTAGTTTTTAATCATTTACGTCGGAAAAGTGTTCCTGAACAAGGTGTGAGTAGTCTCTCTCTCCTTAGTGATAGACATTGCTGGAGGATCCTCAAATTCAAACCAAACAAAGCTGATGTGCTTGAAGAGCAGCATTATTTTCCTACAGTGAGCTCTCCTTTGCATAGGTTGCATGTTCAGTTAATAGCAAACAAACAAACAAACAAAGAGTTCATTTTTCCCTTTCCCTAGTTCTTTTATCTTTAAATAAGAAAACGTAAGGAACCTATTCCTCTTCCCACACATATAATGGGCAGTGCTCTGTGTTAGCCAGGAGCGTTCAGGTTTAGGAAGGATTAGGAGCGTTTCAGGTTTAGGAAGGTTTACGGGGGAGCGGCTTGTGGCTGTTTCAGAGGCTCCATTTCGCTCCAGGGTTTGCTCCTGGAGCAGCCGGAGCAGGGAGCAGCCTGCTGCTCACGCAGCACGAACGCAGCGGCAGGAGAGCAGACCCACGCAAGACAGAGAGGAGAAGCGAACACTGATCCCAGCAGCACCTCTAGGCGCATCCAAAATGCCTTGTTCTGCCTCGTCACTTGCCACGTTTTGAGCAGCGGTGCCCAAGCGAGGGGGCTCCTTGGGGAGCGCTGCCAGCGCCGGGGGAGGAAGTCCCATTGGCACCGCAGAGCCCTCCCAGGTGGAAACCTCCCCTTCCCCTCGACCTTCCTGCCCCAGAGCAGCGAGCAAGGGGCCTGGGGTGGGCAGAGATCTGACCCCGTCCATGCCCACCCGCCTGCTCAGCCCGATGGCCCACGGAAGCACCGAGGAAGTTGTCACCGGCACAGGGAAACCTGGAGCCTTCCTGCTTTATCGCCCTCCTGCCAAAACCTCCAATTTGGCAGGCGCTGCGAGGAACTCCTGGGCTCTGTGTGGGCCCTGGACTCCCCACAACACCCCTGGAACAAGGGCTTTGGGGCAGCGCGACCCCTTGCTTGGAGGCAACACCAGGCCCACACAAACACTGGGGGACAAGGGGGCACCCTGCAAATGGAATCACCCCACGACCCACCACTCACCTAAGGGAGCCACTTACTGCCTCGTTGGAGCAGCCCTCCCAACCAGCAGGCCAAGGCCGCAGGGAACGAGCCCGGAGACTTGTTAGTGCTCCCAGGATTTACCTTCTGTTAGAACACAGAGCCTGAGCAGAAGCGACATCATAAGCCCTGTTCTTAAAGGGAGAACAGGGCATATGAAACATACTTGCACACACACACATATATATTTATATAAAAGCACTCCTATGTATGTGTAGTTATCTATGTTTAAACTGAGGTAAAAACCTCAACTTAAATTCTGTCTTAAAGACAGAATAAAGTAACTTCTTATCATTTCCCATTCCTCCCCAGGTTCTGTAGTGCAAGGAGCTCGGAAAGACTCCAGGACAGAGCAAAAATGCAATCACATCAAGTTAATCCGAGTCAGCACGACATGAGGAATTAGCATTACCCATCAGAGAAAGAGCTCCTGAATTCACCTTAAGAGGTTTGCAGCATTAAGCCATTTAATTGCTACTTTAGAAACTCTGGGCCTTGCACAGACACCAGTCCAAGTGTTAATACTAGCTCCTCACTGTTCAGTTTAGGTAACAGGACTGAGCTTGATAACCAATTAAGAGAAACCTTCCCGAGATTTTAGTACATCCCGGAAACATTATTTTAACTGTAGGTGCAACACAGAATTACAGACACCATGCTTGGAGACTCCTGAATTGTCAATGAAGAGGGACATCATTTTTTCTCATAAATAGCAAAAATTACTTGTCTTTGCCAAGAATTTATGTATTTTTCCATCTCAAGGGTAGTACTCACAGGAATTGTTTGCAAAGAGAAGTGAATGAGTCTATTGAGCACGTTGTCAGGCAGCAGCAAAACAGTTTTGCCCAGCAGAGGTTGGTGCCCAAGAAGGCAGCACCTTCCTCAGGGTGATTTGGGTAGAGCACAGGCAGCAGCAGCTGCTAAATCACGGAGCAGCCCGTTATCCTCTATCCAAGGACCCCTTTATTTGCTTCTTGGAAGGGCACAAGATGCATTTCCAATTCCCTCATTTTCATCTTGAAATGCTCAGAAATATCTCTGATATTTCTGACTATTTCTCTGCCTATATCTTCTATGACTCGGTTATTTTAAGCTGCTCCAGGAATACTTAAGGCGTTTTAAGGGACTCTCTCTTCCACTTTGTGTGGATTCCAGGGCATCCACACAGTCTCACTTTGATTAAGTTTCTAAAGCAGCACCAGAATAAGTTACTAATATTATCGTACAAGCTGTACTCACTTCGTATACTTCTCTCCCTCAGTCTTTATCAAAACCAATTGAGACTTGACAGAATGAAACTCACTGCTCCACACTGCTTTCACTGACCAGGGCAGCCAGTTTTTTTTCCCCAGACTCAACTCCAAGAGCGGAATTCATGCTCATATTTATGCAGATCCATTCACTCTATAGCAACAGGAACCAAATCCAGGGAAGTAACTTTCCTGGACATACAAATCACAGGCATATCTTGCATGGAAGTCAAGAAACTTGAGTAAATTCTTCTCCAGACCCTTCTCCAGCTTCAAAGTCTACCTCACCCTTGCACTCGAGGAACCTACTCGATAACCTAACATGGTTTTCTATGAAATGCAAGTAGTGCATGAGCTTTTACAAGTAGAGGTTATTTACTCAAACATATATTCGCAATATAATTGGACAACCCAAAAGCTAGAAAAGACCACACAGAGATCAAGAGAGTAGCTTAAGCAGAAATGAGGAGTGCAGAGCAGAAAAGCTGCAACCTCCATCACCTTCTCTTTCCACCATCTCCAAGCAAATGACACTGTAGCTTTGTTCTCGTTCTGAGCTACACACTATAGAAATGGCTCTTTGGTTAACCTGAAAAGTTCATTTTCATCTTCTGGAGTATCTGGATTTTTCCTCCTGCTCTTTCTATTGCTTATATTAGTTTTAAACACTCATTTTAAAATGAATCTCTGTTCCTACCATTACAGACAGATGATTTCACACTACTACAGAAAACAGCTACAGAATAGCATTTTTAAACACTACGTTTTCTATAGGCTTTACTCCGATTGGCATGCACCCACTAATAGACACAAGCAACCCATCCACATGTGCAGTCACAAGCTGCAGTTGGCCAGCTCAATGCCTGAGTAATGCAAATCCATCATCCAGAGATATATGGATGAACTATCTGTTTTTTTAACATGGAAAAAAGAAACAAACAGTGATGCTCCTTGCAGAAATAGCTAGAGCAGCACGCAGGTGCTCCCCTGCCTTGCTGTCGACTTTGGGTGGCTGCTGCTGTGGCTTTTACATCGCTCAGCGAGATGCCCGTGCCGTGAACATACGCTCTTAAATAAAGTCTTTGAAACATCACATCCTCTGGGTCAAACTCTGCATCTCCTTTCAGTATGCCCCCAAATTTGCTTTCTCATTCACCTGTATGTTTACGTGGGAAAATTCTCCTGCTGACAGCTGGCCAAAAGTGGAACATTAAGCCTGAAATAGCAGAGCTGAAGTTTGTGGGCGGCTACAGAAAGGGAACATGTGATGGGATGGTCAAAACTTTGACCTACCACATAACTCTGAAATGCAGAGAGAGGCAATGACAGATGGTAGGACAGGGGCAGACCGGTATGAAATGAATCAAGGCCACACCAAGTGAACCTTCATTAAATACACACACTTCTATTAATTTGTGCTTAATTAATTTTCCACTTTAATATATCAGCTCAACCAAGTGCAAAAGTTAAGCAGCAAAGAATTTCACAGGAGAAGCTGTTCTCGCTGAGCCGGCCACCTGAAGAGGCAGGGTTAAACCTGGCCATTCTGAGGGCTGTTGATTCACTTCCAGGCTGTCAATTGATCCATTCCAAGGAAGTCCTTGGGGCAGCCTCGCAGCTCCCCAAGGTGGTACTAACCACGGCTCCCAAAGGAGCTTTTCCAGCAGGTTCACATTGACCAGAGCAGAATAATGCCTATTGCCATCAATGCCAGCGATGCTGAAGCAAGCCAGTTTGTCTAACTTAAGTTTAATTTCACTTTCCCTAGAAAAGTATTTTAATCCAAGAAGGGATTTCAGCACTATCGTTTCCCCATCTGCCATCGCTATTTTTTAATCTGCAGTTCAATCCCTCAGAACATTACTGCACACTCAGAGAGATTCATGTTGCTATTTTGAAGTGTTTTTGTTGAGTTGGAGTCATTTTCAAGGTGCATCTCTAATTCCACATACGTGCCATCATATTTCATGCTCCTGTCAAAAGTTCGCTATAGTTTATATAAAGAAAAAATGCACCAAAGAGACCTGGAAAAGAGACGACTTTGGAGGGTACAGGGTCTGCCACGTCTGACTCTGCAGTCGCAGGATGGAGCCTTGGAGCAAATCCACAGCCAAATGACACTGGGAACTCAATCGCAGTATGAGCATCCACCTGGAAGCTCAAGCCAACCCAAAACTCAGTTTACAACCAGATTTTGATGTAAATAGCAGCAATCTGTCTACTGAGACAAAGCAGATAAAGACACAATGCAAAGTAAGAAAACATGAAGCAAATCATTTTTACAAACCCACTGAGCCATTACAAACCTCAACCTAGACAACACCTAATCTGTGAGGAAATGCAGCCCCTTCTACTACAGAACACTGCAGTGAGGATCCAGTAAAACCAAATGTCTGCACCCCTCTTTTACCCTCATTCTACTAAGGGGCAACACAGACCCTTTGGCAACAAAGTGATTAATATTTTGCAGGTCACTTCAAGGGAGATGAACACTTTCTTCAGCAGAGAGATTCTGCTAAAACCACACTGGAGTGTGCTGAAATTCTCTCTTAATATTACACAGACTCTTTCATGGCATCTAAAACAGACAGGCTTAAACATCTGTCTTGAACTGAGGCCCCTGAAGGCCAATTTCTGCTGAAGAGGGATGACCTTAACCTTGCCTTTCCTTAGGAATATCCTCTCAGGTTTATTCCCTGGAATCAGAGAGTGTCATGATACAAACAATGCACACGTCCATATTCACACACCCCACACACACTTCCAGTAGGTACTGCATTGATAATCACTATCAATCCAATGGTGACATTGGACTATGGTGACGTTCCAGTACAACACAGCTCCCAACCACAAGCAGGTACGAGCTGATACCCTGAGACAAACTAACACACCACAGCAGAGCCTCTGCCTGCCTATTCGGCACCTGAAGGAGAGACAGACCTGGACTCCTCTGAAGAGGACACAGGCCACCTGCAGGAAGTACAGGCCAGTCTCTCTTGGGAGAGGCAGCTGCTTAAGAAAATGCTAAAATTACACAGTATTTTCCACAACATGTAGTACTTCAGACAACGTCACCTCCTCATAGCGTTCATTGAAGGTTGAGGGGGGACCTGATCAGTGTCTATAAATACCTCAAGGGAGGCAGTGAGGAGGAGGGGGCGGCCTCTTTTCACTGATGGCCGGCCACTGAGAGAACTAGAGGAAATGGCTACAAATGGAAGCACTGGAAGTTCTGCAGGAACTTGAGGAAACATTTCTTGACAATGAGGGTGACAGAGCCCTGGCACAGGCTGCCCAGGGAGGTTGTGGAATCTCCTTCTCTGGAGATCTTCAAGACCTGCTTGGATGCAGCCCTGTGCCACGTGCTCTAGGTGACCCTGCGTGTGCAGAGGGGTTGGACTAGATGATCTCTGGAGGTACCTTCCATCCTTAAGGATTGTATGATTCTGTGAGTCATCTGTTCAGGCTCTCCTGGCACCAAAACTCGTTGCTTTGTAACTATGTTTGGTGATACCTCACCTGGCAGGTGAACTCAAATTCTGCTCTCCTTTAAATATGTCTCATAAAAGTGTCTCCGCTTAAAGTGCACTTATAAACAGACACAAACTTGTGTGTGCACACAATGTGCTTTAAGCAGAGGCATTTTTATGGCCCATTTCAGAAACTGAATAGTGTTTGGCTTAACGTAACAACTTTCATGCTCAAGATCTCTTAAAGTGCTTCACAAATGAACAGCCCGGAAACCAGGCAATACAGTGATGCTGTAGCTAAGCACACACAGTTTCAAGTGGAGTTGATAAATGAAAAAATATTACAGTTTTTTCCCTCTTAACACACAAACAAAAAGAAACACAGTTAAAACAAGAAAAAATCAGGATGCAACAGAATCAACATTAATTTATTCTTGCTTTGTGCTTCTCACCCACCTTTCTTGATTAACATTCCTTAATTTATAGGTTCTAATTCATCAGTTGTCAGCAATGAAGGAAAATATGGATATGAGATTAAAATATGCCGGACATAATAGAATTTTGAAAAACTAACAACTACTTTATGGCTTAAAAAGACATCAGTTAGATGTTGTAGATAATCGAGATCTGTGTTGAAGCTATGCAACAGTCTGTTTATTTTTGCTTATTCTTTTTGTTCAGCAATATCTTATTGTGAGAGTTAGAAAACTCTCTCAAAAGGTGTTTGGAATTGTGTTCCTAAAAAGAAAACTGCATAACAGAAATAGCTCTATGTATAAAATACATATATATACATCTATGTATTAGATATATAGATTACATTTATTCATCTGTGTATTAGATGATTGGATTACAATACAGAGATACAATATGTAATATAAGGGATATTTTTCAGAGACTCGTGAGTGTGAACTGGACAACTGTTTTATGGTAGGAATCAAAATTCACGTTATCTTCATAAAATGACTTCATGATGTACTCACATTTCTACTACTAGCTACAGAGGGTAGCATATAAGCTATAAGCAACAGAGGCAGCACTTCCATCAAACTTTGAATATCGCTATATCAACAAGTGGTACAGATTTCTAAAATCAAGAAGTAGGAGGCATGGCCAAAACATAACCTTAAATGTCAGTTTATCCATATTTAAGAGATATTTTGTTCTGTAACAGTATCAGATAATTATGTTATACAGCATCTGGAAAAGAAGGATGTAAAGCTCACACGCACAAGCTGATAGGATAAGCAATATAGTCACAAGCAAACAGCACAGCACTTCCCTGGGCAGATACTGTCATACTCTGAACTATGCTCATGCAGAAGTTCTCCTCATGAGAGCTGTCATTTACCATGGGTTATGGCATCCCCGAGAGGACAGTGCGGTCCAAGCACGCTCGGTGTCTGTATTTCCAGATCAGTCAATCCAAAGGAAGTGGTTGCTCCTGGATCATTTCTCGATGCTGCACATGGGGAAAGGGCTCCCTGCATCCCACCAATGAGGTGGCTGCAGGTATGAGGGTACCTTTAAGACCGTGTCATACCCCATCTCAGTGCAGTTAGCACAGTCAGGTAGCACAGCTCAGATGAAAACAACACGGACAGAAAAAACAGGCATTTTGCTTATTACACATGTCAACCGTTTCAAGGGCATTCCTGCACTGGGAAGTATGGTCATTAACACAAATTGGCTACTGAAGAAACAGCCAGCCTAGATTTATTGGAAGGGAAAGCAACTTCAGGTTTTGCTAGCCTACAAAATGTCAAAATTCCCCCTAGCACAAGCACTGTACTATGGGTTATTTAAAGTTAAAAGAAAAGAAAATAAGCATTTGCTTGCCTTCTGAATACTAATGACTAGTCACAGTGCTCTTCAGAAGAGCAAAAATCTAACTGATGGATACAAAATGAGGTGGCGTACACAGCAAAACACCCATAGGAACTGCACTTGCCATTCTGCTATCTATTCTATCCTGCATGCACTGCAACTGAAGTGGTATTTCTCCTTACATTCCTGTAAAAAAATAAAGAATCGAGCAATTTTACAGGATCCTGTGTCAATTTTGTGAACAGAAAGGATGTTGTGGGAGACTGCATGATCTGTCTGCTCTACTACCCAGCAAGACAGGTAAACACAAACCTCAGACCGGACACTCAGCACAGTTTGGGGGGCAGCAGATCAATCCAAATGAAGTAAACTTGTTGAAAGGTGTCACACAGACAAGAAACAGTGCTTGAAGAGGTCTTCTCCCACTAAAACGTTTCATTTCTCGCTCGCTCAAAGGAGAATGCATTTTCTGTGCCGTTGCTAGCAGGGACATTGCTCTGGGCAAGGAGGAGCACAAGGAGACAAGGAGATGGAAGCCTTTGGTTTGTGTGTTGGTTCCTAGCACTCCTTTCGGCTTCGCAATTAACAGCTTATGACTTCTGCAGTGCAACCATCTGGCTCTCAGCGCTGGGGGAACATTTTGCAAGAAGCCTTGAAACCTCTTAGAAACACACTGAGATCAATGGAAGGTCTTATAAGGTGCTCATGGGATCGAAATTAAGACCTCCTGACCAATGTGGGGGTCTCCAGAAAGCTTGGCTGTAAGGAAACATTTCACTCCTGCTTTATTGAGTGTGTTGAATCCAATCACTTACACAGTAAACAGCACATTATCTTAAAACCTGCTTAGTATGCTTGACTTCTTCGGTTTCTGCAATTTATATATGATCTTGAAAATACCAAAATAAAAAAGCAAACCAACAACCTCAATCGCTTGTGCATGCTGTCTGACAATAAAATAATCTCCTTTCCTATTCAGCACTGTGTAGATGCTTGCAGATACAGAAGCAAAGCTAGTGTTAACCTCCACTCACCACATACAAAAATTAGCACAAAGTCCATCAGCACCTTACTGTGCTCTGAAAGGAATGGGTGAAGCACAACAAAAATACATCCTTCTTATTCTAAATTAGATATTTAGAACTTGAATACTAAAGCCATAAAGCCATTCATACTCTAAAATCATGGGAAATATTTATCAAGAAAAGGAAACATCTTTGCACGTCCCTCTTAAAGGCACACTTCCAGCACAATTTGTAACTCAGAACTGAACTCCCCATTAAAATGCCTATATAAGGATTACATTTATTCTCCTGCTCCTTACACGAGCGTTTTGGAGAAGATCGGTCTGAAACACAACAATAATAATTCACAGCTTGCATCTGAGCATATCGTATGTCAGGACTGGACTCTATTTCTTGCCATTAAATCATTTCTGCAGTGTTTTTTTTTTTTTCCCCCCCAAGGGAGGAGGCTGGTCAGGTGTTTTCAAAGTCACATCAAGTCAAATCTTCTTTTCTTACCTTCTTTCCCATAGAGGGAACACCTCTTCCTAAAGGTCAACACTGCAGAAATCCTCCCCCCAGCCCTGCTTCTGCCCTCAATCACACACATAAGGAGGGCTGAGTATTTTATAAAAACACACGTCCAAAACATCCCGCTTCCCCCAAGTTTTGCGCTGTCACTTATTCGCTTCCCCTTCCAGATGCGGCAAGCGCCCGTTTCCACGGAGCCTGTTTCAGCACCTCCCAGCGTTGGAGCTGCCGGTGCTTCCAGGCACCTGCAAGGCAGGGAGGACGACTGGAGCCACCAGGTGCCCAGGGCAGCGGCAGCTCCCAGCCATCGGCCCCTCCGGCTCCAGCACTTTGCTGGGAACTTACTGAAGTTTGGCTGTGCCAGAGCGGGATGCGGACGCACCGTGTGGCTGGGTCGGGCTGTACAGGCTGCCCAGCTCCTCGCACTGCCCCGGAGCAGCGGCCTCACCTGCTACACGGAGCGGCGGCAGCAGCGGGATGTGCAGCAGCAGCAGCAGCAGCCGCAGCTCTTCTCACTGTAGCTCTTCCCACAGTAGCTCTTCCCACAGTAGCTCTTCCCGCCGGATGGCTGCGGCGACGCGCTGCCCTTCCGCGCAGCGCCCTTCATCCACACGGAGCTCACGGGCAGCAGAGGAGGGTGGAAACCACTTTCTTACTGGAAGAGGCTGGCTCCGGTCTCAGCAATGCCCGCATCCCTCACGGAGCTTCCCTCCACATCCACCCTCTGGATCAATAGAGCTCTCCGGCAGCATCTCCAGCTCAGCTGCAGCTCATAGAGCCCAGCCAATTGGTATTGAGGATTCCCTCCCACCACAGCACACAGGGTGCACCGGAGATTTCATTAGTTGGGAAAAGTAGTTTTAACCCTTTGCTTGGACACTGTCCTACCCCTGTGGAGCTCCACAGCAGCTTTCATGTTCCTTTTGCAGTCAGCAAAGCCCTGCGGAGCCACAGCAACCCACCCGGGCTCCCCAAAGCCAGGTCACCCCCGGGGGGAAACCAAAGCACTCCTGCTGTTCCCTGCTGACTGAAAGGTTGGAAGTTTGTGGCCTAGTGGATACAGTATAGGACAAACCCAAAATATCCCAGGGAAACTACACACAGAATCCATTGCTGGGACATCATCATTATTTCTCCTGCCTCCCCACCAGAGTCTTGCTGTATTTCCTGACCAAGACACAGGTCTGAACTGGAGTCAAGCAAGGAAAAAGAACCTAATGCCTTCCAAAGCCGCTCTGCTCGTCTCTCTCTTGCTCTGCTGGCACCCTTTTGCCTTCTTGGGGGTGCAGGGCCAACCTGCCCACTGGTGAATGCTGCCCATTACCACGTGAAAAAGGTTCTGAATGTGAATGTTTGGGACGAATTATTTTGAAGCTCTATAAAAAGGTAGTTTATGCATCTCTAATCTCAAAAGCAAATTGTTGTGGCACACACAGGCAAAAAAACATGAGTAAGATTTTCTTATGGATAAGGCTATTTAATTTTGCCAAGGATGCTGAATGGTTAACATTTGAAGAAATATTTTTACTTTTAGATCCTGAACGTGATCAGTCTTTATTCCTGTTTGTTCCTTGGCATCTATTTGTAGTCAAGAACTGTGGTAAAACAGGTTAAGCCTGAAAACTTGAATTTCCAACTCAAAAGCAAAAGGTATGCTACACTGATTACTGCAAAAGAATAAAAACAAAAAACAAAAGGGCTTATAGTAAATTTTGAATTAAAAATGCAATTTCCTATATATACACACACATATACATACAAATTGCGTATATTATACATACAAATTACAGACGTAAGTCAGCCATGTAACCTTTGCCCCCTGTTCATGGACGATGTAGTGTCCATGACACTGCAATATTTTAAACTTTGGACGTGCAAATTGGATACCCTGCCAGGTAAAGCCACACTGTGCCCCAACGTGGGCGATAAGAGCACAGTGCTACACACAACACAACACTCAGCTGATAAAGAGAGACAGGCAAATGAATTACCAACACCTGCACGGACTTCAAAGCGGCAGGCAGCAACTTCATTAATTTTAAGTAAACAGGGAAGCGGAGCTAACTGCACAGGGAAACCAAAGCAGCTCCAGTCCCACAGGAGAGAGTCCCTCTTTCCCAATCCTTTCCTCTCTCCCTGGCCCAAATCACTACCTCCTTCCACACTACAGAGCCAGATCAGGAGGGTTCTGCTTCTGGTTGGGGAGCCATTTGCAGCCTGTTGAGGTAGTTCCTATGACCTACAACCACACTCCAGTATCCCCCTTTCCAAAAGCGACTTGGTAAACGGAATGGACATCCTGAGTTGTTCCGGTAGTCACTGCAAGACAGAATTTCCCATTTCCCAAGAAATCGCGTCCCAGCTATGACATCGGTTCAGAGCAATCCACTTCCAACTGAAAAATCTCTTTGGTCCAAACTTTTCCCTTAGAAAGGCTGCAGAAGCTTATAGGAGATGGCTGAATCCGTCCACTCCAATGTGCTTCTCAGAGCAGGTCAGAAAGCACCTGCAGTCATCAGGAACCGCAGCAGGAACCACAGCAGGAACCACAGCGGGTGTTTGATGTGCACGAGCACCAGCAAGCGCAGAAGTGCAGGACCCACATCCAGCCTGAGTGCACGAGGTGGGAGCAACAGGGCTGGTTATTCTGCAGAAGGGACCTGATGCTGCTGCCCCGCTGCAGGAGGGAGGTACAAACTCCACCATGGTACAAGGTCAAGGGAAAAAAGAGCATGAGCCTAAGCTGGGACAAGGTCAGTCCTTCTGGTTTCGCCCACGCGAGGCACCAGTTACAACTGGAAACGAACTGCACAGTCTCCTAGTTCTTGCTGACTTCACAATTACACGATTTTCCTATCCATTGTGAGGAAGCCACGAACTTGTGCTCAGTTCCCAGCACTACAGGAGTGTGGGGACTGCGGGAGGGATTCTGGTGCTCCACACCACACAGGCAGGAGCTCACATGCAAGGAAAACTTCTACTGAAGTCCCTTCTATTTGAGAGCAGCAAGGAAAACTTTATAGATGCATAGAAGTGGTTTTAAAAGTTTGTACATTGTATGTGTTTCTTTAAAAATGGAAAATACCAACAATGAAGTTCCCAAAACCTGTAAAACCTGCACAACACTTCAAAGCCTGCCTTACTTTTTTTAGCTTTACAGCTTTATCTAAGAGTGTGGCAATTAAAAGTGGAAGAAAAACAAAAGCAACAAACAAATAAGCAACAGTGCTCTCTATTTATTGAATGTGGAAGTTTTTTCTGATCCTCAAAGCTAAATCTAAAATTTTCTTCTCAATTATGCTCTCTTTATCTGTCATTAAGAAGGGTATTTGAAAGGAATATATAAGATATATATATAAGAAAATACTTTCTTAAAACATTTACAAATATTTCCTTAAATTACCAACAGCACATATCTTAGACCTATGGCTTCTTTTCCATGCAGCTTGCCCATGAGCACAGGGTTATATCCACACTTATGCGTGGGTATTCCCATTAAAGCCGAACAGAGTCCACAAGAGCCAAGATGCAGGAGAATGCGTGCAGAGGAGCTTGGAGAACTCCCTTGTTCTGGAAAAGCTCCTTGCCTCCCATTGGAGTTAGACATGAGCAAATCTCCTCTCTCACTCTCCTGACATCTGTTTAGGTCTTTGCCCGGCCACCTCAAGCCTCTTGCTCTCTTTGTTTGGATTCCCAGTGCTCCTCTAAATCCCTGCACAGATCCATGTTAAGATGATGCAGGCTGGACAAATCCCCACTACAGGGTCTAAAGGAAAGATGTCCCACTCAATCCAAATTAAGATGAGGCTTTTCCCCTTCCAGCCTGATGGAGAAACATTTATATGAACACCTAAATGTAGTTATGTTGATACTTTTTCACCTGACTGTAGGACTTAGAAATGAAAGACCAGTAATTTGTGCGGAAAGCTGACTCATTTAAAGCATCAAAAGAGGATTAAAAGCCCAAGTGCTTCATGTCATAGGCAATGGAGATCAGACTTCACTGGTGGACCTTGTAAATCACTCAATCAATAAACACAGGGCAAGTCCAAAGGTGAGAGAGCTTCGTTTGGGCAGTGCTATTTTAGATCAGCTTATTTTCATCAGAGCACTAGAGGCAACATGTAACTTCTGCAACTTCTGCAGACAGACCTATCTAAGCTTCCAGTTCTTTACGTCAGTGAAGTTGTAACCTGCCTCTTAAGCAGCCCCCTTGACTGTTCGTGAGTTATTCATACGGTCAGGCTCTTCTTTCACTGGAGATATTATTAGACATAGTTACAGTGACACCTAGAGAAACCCATCAGAGACTGAGAATCACAGTAGACAGAACTGAGCGGTACTTAAAGTCCAAGATTCCAGCACTCCAAGCAATTTTTTTTCCTCAAATGATGTCTAATCTGTTCTCAGAAACTGCCATGGATGGGGAATTCACAATCTCTCAAGCAGCCTCCTCCAAGTTTTAACTAAGTTTACAACTGAAAGGTTATCCAGAAGTCTAATTTAAAGGTGTCTTGTTGAAATTTAGGTCCTCTGCTTTTTGGTCTATGTATATTATGGATTATTGCAACACGTTATTATTTTCCTTTCAGTTGTGATATTCCTTATAGTCAAAGATACTGTATCTCTTTCTGAGCACTTCTCATTCCCTCCATTTCTTCAGCGGATTTGTTCGCTTCCTAGACTTGGAGTGTTCCCTTGCTCCCCTCCCTTCTCTATTCCACAGATCTCCTGTTTTCCCAGAGCTCAGCTCCAGCACTGGATGCAGCACCGCAACAGTGCGCGGTGCTGGCCAGGCACATCCCAGGGGCTCTTAGGAAGGTAACGCTCTCAAACCTGTGTGCAGGGTCACTGCGGTTCCCCTCCCTGCCGGTTTGACCCTCAGCCACTGCCCCGAGGCACCCACGTGTGAGCGGGGACCCCAGGTGCCACCTGCACAGCAGCACATGAGGAATGGGACAGTCGTGCCATGACCGAGTGAGGAATGAGGGCAAAAAACAGAACAAGAGGCTTTGCTCAAGTTACCTTGAACCTCTTACTCTGAGGAACCAACTAGATCCTTCCTATAGGTTTTCAGTTTGTCCATGTCAGTGTTACTGCCTTTGTGTCAGTCTGAGTGCCTCCTTGCCATAATGTTTATGGGTCCACAAGAGGCAAGGTGTTTTACTCATCTATCCATTGGAAGGCTTTAAGGTGTACTTTAAGACACAAAACCTCATCTTCATCATACTCACTTTGTGAAGCAGTTTCTTTAAAACACCTGCTTATGTATTTTAGCTGTTCAGTCTATCCCTTATCCTGGAATATATTCTGCAGATTTGCTTATTTATCTTGTATTATCTTGTATATATATAAATGCTACTATATATTTAAATACTAGTAAGAATTACATATATGTATAAAAACACTTACTAGTACTTTTATATATATACATAAATATACATATATACTTACTAGTATTATATTACTTACCGACTAATACTTACATTAGTATTATAATACTTCCTAGTATTATGCAAATACTAGTAAGAAAGGAGAGTAAACCTCTCTAATCAAATAGGTTTCTTTGCTGGTGCTTCTAGCAGTGAACCTGACTTTGCCTCTCCCACTACTGAAAATATTAAACAAAGCATCATCACCCTCTAATTGAAACTTTCTATTGATACTTATCTCCATTTAAGACCTACCCACTAATTCATGCTGTCCCACTCCCTCCACCATCAACACACAGAACTCCCACAGGCACCTCCCTTCCCAATAAGGCTGTTCTGTTCCCATGGACTAGTGGAAGCAACAGGCCAGACACCACGGTACAGTTTACACCACAATTCACTTCCACCAAATTTTGGTCAACTTAAGTCCACTCGGCAGAAGTGCCCCTGTATGAACTTAATTAGTGGCACCAGCTCCAAGCAGACTACCAGCATAACAGTGAGTGTGACACCTGCTGCAGTTCTTTTAAGAAATACCAGCCGTGATGAAAGTGGTGTCAGCAACAGGGATGAGAACTGCACGGTTACCACACTAGGGAAATCTGCCCTAAGGTACACAGGCAGCCTTTTATAAGGTAATTATCACTTCTGAATATCCACATTAAATATGCTGCTACAATGGTGTATTTATTGTCCTGTACTTCCTCAATGGCAATTTCTCTCTGTTACGTGTTTTGATAGTTCTGTTGATACTGTTATACTCACGTCAGGTATCATTGTTTCCTTCTGAGCATAAGGGCATCTGTGTAAATTGCCACTTCTAAACCTAGAATTTCTCCAGTTGCTCTTTTTTTCTTTCCCCACAAGAATACAGTTATAAACACATACATGTTAATGTCATCAGTTTTTAGCCATTGCTTATTTTACCACATCTCTAACCAGAAAGTGAATTTACTTCATTTTGAGGCAAATTTCTTCTTTTACAATTTAGATACTCTCTGTAAACCCCAACATTTTATCTTCTCTTAAAATCAGACACTCTGTTTAAAGCAATGCTGCATTTTGTTGTTATTTTCATTTTATAAGGCAATTGCTGAAGACTCTTCCTCTGCAATAGATTTTAAGTTCTATTTGGCCAGCTGATAGCTACAAGCAAGCACCCTGGCAAGTAATGTTCTTTCAGGAAATGCAATCACATACCTGTGTTTCCAAATAAACAGCTGCTCTTCACACTTGATCAAAGCACAATTCTATCTACACTAAGATTGTACCTGGGTACTTCAGAGGCCTCATCTCCATCGTGTGGTTAATGCCTTGCACTTCTATAAAGTTTTATGCATGTAGGTCTCAAATTAATTTTCATTAACAGCTGCAGCACTGTTTCCACAAGCAACTAGCAGAGATTTGCAGGAAAATACTTACTTTCCACAGATGAAGTACACATAAGTGAATAAAGCCCTGAACTGGAATGGAGAAGTATCAGCCCTCATATTTGTCACTAACTGGCTAGATCTCCTTAAATAAGTCATGACACATCTTTGTTTGTAAGTGTCCTAAGAGAGAGTAGTAGGAATTTTATATACACTGGTGTGACTGGGTGTAGTTATTACTACCTCAGAAATCAATACATTCTTCTATAAACTTCTTGCAACCTAAGAAGTTTAACTTTAAAAGTCATCTTGTTTGTGTATCTCCATGCTGAGAGAGCTGGGCCTGTTCAGACGGGACCTGATCAGTGTCTATAAATACCAAGGGAGGCAGTGAAGAAGATGGGGCAGCCTCTTTTCAGTGGTGGCCACTGATAGAGCTAGAGGAAACGTCCACAAACTGAAACACCGGAAGTTTCACAGGAACTTAAGAAAAAATTCTTCACAGAGCCCTGGCGCAGGCTGCCCAGGGAGGCTGTGGAGTCTCCTTCTCTGGAAATCTTCAAGACCTACTTGGATGCAGCCCTATGCCACATGCTCGGGGTGTTCCTGCATGTGACGAGGGATTGGACTAGATGATCTCTAGAGGGCCCTTCCAACCTTAAGGATTCTGTGATTTTATGATATGCGCTAATGTGTAAAATGGGACCACAGATACTCTTCTAGAGATAAAAGATACTCTGAGAGGAGACTGGATACAATTAATTGTTGAGTATTAGGTATCTGGGCACTTTTTCTTTTTTTTTTTTTTTCTTTTCGCCCTGGAGATGAACTTGGTAAAAGCACACCAAGGCTGAGCATATGTATTCTGAGATGAAAACCTGGGTTTCCCTTCAAGGGGCAGCAATTCCTGCTGAGTGCCTGTGTCCTTTAGCCTGTTCACATCCAGTCTCTGCCCTAGTTTGTCAGTCACCTTGAATGTGAGAGTGCCCTTCCTTTTCCTTACTTAGTATCCTTCTACATCACCCTGAAATCCACTGCCTTGTCCTCCTAAGGCTCGAGGAGTTGGCAAGATTTAGCAGCTAACCAGCTGCTGGGTAAGTGAATACAGCAGAGAGCGTAGCAGCACTTCATTCAGTATCCTTCACAAAGATGCCCAGGAAACACCAAGGAACCTCCTGCTCCTACATCTACAAAACACGTGTTCACCACCTACGAAGGACCTACTAGTTGGGAATTATTTCCTCAACAGTTTTTACTGCTGCTCCATGTGGGCTACTGCATCCAGCTCGTGCTAAAAACAGACTGGTATATGCAAAAATAAGTAAGTGGGAAATAAAAGTAAAAAAAAGCCTTCACAGCTGCTGCAAAAACAAGTAACAAACATTCCCAAGGCTTACAGCACACCCAGATTACTATTCTGTAAAATAGGATGCAGATTAATCTTCAGTTTAAACTGTATGTTTACAGTATTTTAGCATGTAAAACTTGATACTCAAAATCTACTTATTCACATTTAAAGATATTTTATGGCATTTTATGGCATCCTTCAGCATAGTCCACACTAAGTTCAGACATCTACATTGATAACTCATTTCTGGTTTCAGTGGTCCTCCAGTGAAAGGAGGAGGAGCAGGCAAGAAAATAGAGCAATTTTTCTGTCACTGGTATATACGGACAAGGTCTGGATGAATGCTGCATCAGAAAGACAGCTGTCTATAGAAGGCCAATGAAAGAATTACTAGTTAGATATTGAAACTGCTACCCATTTCATTCATTTTATGTACAACTGACCGAAGAAATATCTAGGATTTTTGTATTTATTTGTAAAATACTCTATGTCCTTCTCCTCCTTTCTTTTCCATCATATGGAAGCAGAAGAAATAAGCTGACTGTCCTGTTATCGATCACACAAGTAAAACAGATGAAGTTTCCTCATTCCATTCTCTTAATTGAAAGTATTCTAGAGCCATTTTTTCCAATAAAACACTTAGTTGTCTAAAATGTAGATTAAAAATCATTAAGATATTTGTAATTTCCTCCAACACCATGTTTTCACAAGAGGTGAGAGGCAGCACCATGCAGGACTGTTGCTGCTGGAAGAGGTTCTCCCTGCACAGATATCAGCCCCCACCTCTCCTCCTCTCCTGCCAAGAGCAAGAACAATGTGGACCACAGATGTTCTTTTTAAGTAACTAAAAAAAAATCAACACAGACTTATGAACTAGACAGATTTGCTTTACTGAAAAAAAAATGTGTTTTTTTTTTTTTTTTTTTCCCTGAGGCTTTTAATGTTACGCACAGCTCTCTATTCAGAAGTGAAATTATTCTATGAGTAAAACTATAAGGAAGAATTTGAATTCAGAATAAATATAGGATTATCATTGAACCTGCATAGCAACATTGCAGCAGGCTTCTTTTATGATCATAAAAATTAAAATAACTTACACCCACTATAATAAGGGGTGTGGTGATATTATCCATTGATATTATATACAATAATTCAAAAAAAAAAAAAAATGTGGTAGTAAGAAGGATTGCTCCAAGCTTGCAGCCAGCTTCTGAGAATGGCCACTGTTGTATGCTTCAAAGAAGAAGGAATATGCAGGTGCTGTCAGTTTTCCAGGGCTGCTTATGCATCTCACTGCTTGGTGGTTTCTGCAGCAGAAGAAGGGACCTCAACACACTGGGCTGGGCTGCTTGGTACCTCAGTGTGTGGCTCTCTGTATCCTCCTTTCATAAGGAGATGCTGCTGCATGTGTTTATTTCTAGGAAGAATGGCACAGAGAAAATCATGGGTAATTGAAGCAATTTGTTTTCCTCTCTTTTCCCATTGGACAAGCAGAGAGTTGCAATATTTTTCCCCTCCCTTTTGTCTCTTCTCCTGCTTTTCTCTGAAAAACAGCCTTTGAGCAGCAAGGAGAAGTGGAGCACATAATACCGACAGATACTAAAGTAGTAGTTTACTAGTGCCAGATAATGATGATACTGACACAACCATAGCTGAAAATTTGAAACCAGAAGACAATTAGACAACACAGACAAAGATTGGCTGAAAAAAAAATGTATTATTTCTCTTGGAATTTCCCATATTTTTTAGTGCACAATCTTATTCAAATACCTTACAGGGAGGTTGTATTCAGGGCACAAAATTAAGTACCAGGGACAGAAAATAAAAAGAAAATAAAAGAAAGAGAAAGGAACACCCTCAAAAAGACAAGAATTCTATCAGTCTGTTTCATTTAGAAAGCTCTTATTTTGATCACACTTTAACAAGAGGAAAATCTAGGAATATCTCAACTAAGTCAAGTGTGTACACAGCTGAAGTAATTGAGGACACTCTGGTTTGATCTTTTAGCAACAATTTACCCTAAATAACGTTAAAAATATGCATGTATATGAATACCAACCACAATATCATTACCGCATTTAAGTGGTATCTTGCAATGAACTAATTTTTCCAGAAATGTTTAGCAAACGCTGTTGGGCCTGAAGCATAATTTTCTGTCTACAAGACTTACCTTGCTGTTTTCATGTTTTCTACTTCTTTTAAATAACTATGCAAGAAAATAATTCTGATTAAATTAGAAGATATCTAAGGCAAAACTCCACTGTTATGATATTCTTCTTAGTGTTTTAATAAAACTTAAAGCAGAAGAAGATCCAGAGAAAATAACAAACAACCACTTAGCTACATCCTTCTCTGCCTACTCTCATTTAATTGAAATTATTTTAGAAGAAGCATACTCTTAAATCAGAATATCAGCTTCATTGGGAATTTGTTTTAGAGTTTAACCCTCCCTAAAACAACACATTTGCTTTCTTCTATGGTGGTATTAAACAATGATGGAATTTCTTATCCTCCTTAAGCTTAAGATTTTAGCTGATTAGGCAAGTAGAAGTGCTATAAATTAATCCATTGGGCTTTTATCATACAACAAAATTTGCTCCAGTATTAAAACTGTAAAAAGCTATGCTGAAATTCTAGGGAAGAGCTGGATAGAAATATAAGAAAAAAATCACAGCTGTCTAGTCGCAGAAGTCTAAAGAGTTTAAAAACGAAACAAAAGTTCTTAAATCTACTTGACTTTAAAATCAGCTTGAAACAGTAAAATTGCTACAACATAACAGTGTGGGAATTCATACTTTTACTTTTTTTTGCTAGTCTCCTATGATTACGAGTCTCTAGGTGATAAATTTTAATTGCCAGTCCAAATGGAAATCTGAAAATTAAGTTGTATTTCTCTTTACATTACCAGCATGTGAGCTTTCATAAATTTTTGATGAAACATGAAAAAAAAAAAGTATTTTCTATAGCACATAGGTCATGTATACATTTTTCTTTTTTCTTTTTTTTTTTTTTTTTTAGAAAAGCATACAGAACACAAGTTGCCAAAAGATA
Source organism: Nothoprocta pentlandii (assembly GCA_013398315.1). Classification (NCBI taxonomy): domain Eukaryota; kingdom Metazoa; phylum Chordata; class Aves; order Tinamiformes; family Tinamidae; genus Nothoprocta; species Nothoprocta pentlandii. Next base: position 62,595 of record VZSG01000459.1, on the reverse strand, counting down.
TCAACTGTATGCACAAAGGTGATGACATTTTTGCCTACTGTGTAGCACGTATACAGTCACATTTCAACTTGCGGAGTTTTTTTTCCTTTTTGTTCTCTCCCTTGCTGGTCACTGAGACAATATTGTATACTTCCTATATCAAAAGAAAATGGCAACGTTTTCAGATTCTTTGCAAAGCTATTTTCTCTCTCCACTTGATCTCAAAAATTTGAATTTAAATACTTGTCCTTTGTTATATCAGTAATATTATGCTTTTTACTTTAGGCTTTCAGAAAACAGTCTTTGAATTTTTCAGTGGCTCTTAGGAAAACTAAGTCTGAGAATGCTTTACACCCATTTTTAAGCATATTTCTTCCAGGAATCTAGAAATACTCTTCAAGTTAAATTTGCACCAGTTTGCCTGTTGCTTTCCACTTTGACCACTCACAGAATAAAAATAATAAACTGCCTAAATGACAGTTACAGCAATCTATGAGGTTGCTAACAAATTTTCAGATCTTGGCACTTGGTCACACTGGTTTGCTTGTAAATCAGTTTGCTTATGAGCAAAGGATACAACTGGGCAGTATTTGGTAGTTAAAATGCAAGGTATTTTCACTCTGAGATGTTATGAGTTAGTTTTCTGACAAAAAGTAGTAACTTTTAAAATTAAAAGTATGGAAAAACTTGATATATAGTATCTTTTGGAAAGTTACTTTTACAATTTAACAAGTATCTTTGATTCAAAGTACTATAAAGTCACATCTGGAATAATTCCAAGAGTTTAATTTCTCTTAACACAGGGACTTGGGCTTTCCATGGAAGGTATATTTCAAGCACTGAATAATTCTATGTTCTTATCTTTGCTAAATCCCATTATTGACTATGAGTGACAGGTCATAATGAAAACCTCATAAATGTGTAACCTGGGGTATTTTTTTTGCAACAGATTATTACTGCATTAACAATGCAAAATGATTAAAAAAGAGGGAGATCACTGATGTAAAAAACTTCTCCAAAATTATAACAGTGAAGGCAAACATGCAAAGAAATTAATGTGATGCATATTTGATAATGCTTACTATGCAATAATGTTCAAGGAAGCCAGAACTTTGAAGCTGGAAAGCCACTTCTCTAAATATGTCCCATGAATATTTTGTTCCTTCTTAAAAGCATGAAGTTCCAAAACTCGTAAGAATTTTACTACAGTAATTGAAATAATGTTACTCTGGAGACCAAACAAAAATAACCATATTTTTTGTTTCTGCTATTTTTCATATTCTATTAAAATTGTTTAGTTTAAAAAGAACTCAAAATATTTGACTGACTAGGGCAACCAGTTTAGCCAACCATAAGCTTTAAGGGTTGAAAGATATGGTAGCACGGATTCTCTTTAATTTGTGGAATACTGCCTACAAGTATTAATGTTCAGGAAGAAATGTGGTATGTTTGTTGTTTACATCAGAAAGTGACAGTCTCCACAGTAAATGGATAAAATCATCTTTTTCAGTGCTCAGCTTGACAAGCCTCGGGGCAACAGATGCTGTCATTTCAGCTATTTGTCTTTAAACATCTCCTCTTTGGTACCTCAAGATGACACCACTTCAAGCAGAGCCCAAACCACACAAAGTCATCCTTCAATATAAAGAATATGAAAGCAACTGAATCTTTCCTCCCTGGTATCAAACTAAATAACCTCCAGCATATTGCATCTGGAGGTAGATGCTCATATGTCGGACCTAAAAAGCAGTTAGTGCCAAACAGTTTTACATACATGTCACTTCATATGTTTTGGAGTGTTGCAGCATTATCTTGCAATGTCTTTTTCCAGCTAAAAGAGGAAAAATTGATTGAAAAAATAAGTTTAAAAGAACACATACTTGATTATCTTTTCTGCCAGAAGGAGAAAATCTCTTTTATGTGTCATATTTGAATACACAGATCACTTCCTTGTTTCATGTCCAAGCAATTGCTCTCATTTTCCTGAAGGCTGTAAAAGGGATACAGTTTTAACCATCTAGCTCTCATCACTTCTAATAATCAGTTCATTTGAACTGGATCTCCCCCGAGGAACATTTAGAATTAATTAGAACTGATCGAATGGCACAAGCTGTAATTTGTTGATGCTTTAGCAAATGCATCTTATCAGTGTGGTCTATGATAGTGGTAGGGCATGCTATTTGTTTATGAATATTTGGACAGCTACTATTTTATTTATAAAAAAATGCTGATGACTGCTGAAGGGCTTGTGAATTTCTGCATAAATTTTGATTAATTTCCATATCAATGATGCATTATTCATTATTCCTCATTCATTATTCCTCAACAGTAATCTTCTTCTAAGAATTTCAGGCATCTAATCAGGGAGCAAAGACAATGCCATGTGGTTTAAGAGACAAACCACATACCAGGAATATTGAAGATCAAACAATTAAAGACATAAACTGCATCAAAATTTCACAAAGAGCTTCTGAACTTGATTGTATTTTCACTTGGCACAGTCAAGATATTTAGCTGCTATGAATTAATGTTGCAGGTAACACGTCAGGAGGAAAGGGGGCAGTAAGTTCAGGAGATCCACATATATTTTCTTATTATCAGATGTAATAACAATCATTAGTGTATCCTATAATATCTAGTGTGTACGTACACAGCACCACACATAAAGAAGCACTGTGGTATTATTGGGGCAAAAGCTTTGGGATACATTTTATTTTTAGGGCAAAAGCGTGGTGTAGCTGTGCTGGAGTTCACAGTCTGGCCCACAACTGATAAATAAATAGCTAATAATAATGCTAATGACAAATGGGTAGCTAGCAAATGCATACGGGTATGACAGTGGTTGATACTACCATAAAAACGAGTGCTCCTTTATAACTCAGAATCAGTTTAAAATCAATGCTTGGTAGCCTTTACAGCAGCACAGATATTCACACATATTAATATTTCAGAGCTGCTATCAGAGTCGTTCTCTGTCTTTAGAGCAAGGCCTGAGGATAATGCAACCTGCTCACGAAGTTCTGTTGATCGTTCTCCAGATGTAGAGCTATTGAAATTGGGGGGGCTGGAAGCTGCCGACACAGCAGACCCACTGCTAGCACCACTGCAAAGATCTTGCAGAATTTTTCATTTAAAAAGACTGCTGTTTTGCTCACTTTCAGTGCCAGTGGACTTCACAAGAGGGAATCCTTCAGTCTCCTCCCCCTTACCTCTCCCTAACCTGCCTGTTGCCTACCTGCCATGGAGCATGACAACATGTCCTAAAAGCAACCAAGCTGATTTTGCCTGCTAAATATTGAAATAATAAAATTGGAGACTCATATGAATTACTGTGTATGTTGGCTGGATTCAATGGACGAGAAAAGGGGGGAGGTAAAAATTTTCTGATAGACCATAGATTAAAGTCACTATGCTGGCTGAATTTCATCAGTTCTGTGTGCTTCAAAAGTTAGAAAAAAAATTGCAAGCTAAGACAGTAATATCATCTTACTGTGTTAAAGACACCTATTAGTCATGTCCTAGGCAAATAGGGATTTATGACTCAGACGTAATTCTTCCAAATATGCCTGCTGTTCATAAAAGGCAGAGATATATGGCCCAAAAATAACATTGAGACAGGAATAATTTTACACTTCACTTTGCCACATTGACTTTCCTCCAGAACTTATAGCAAAATCTCCACATTTTATGAATAGCTTTCTGCCAATACAACAGATTTATTGCTTCAGCCTCCAAATCAGATGAATTTCTCAGTCAAATAGAAGAGGAATAAGCGCAGGTACAGAAGAAAGATGCATGTAGATCACTGCTACCCAAACAAACGCGTGCTGAGGAGAAATTGAATTACATGTCACGTTTCCTGTGAAATCCCTCCATTTAATGCCCATCTGCTTCAAACTTGGGGTTATACTTGCTCCTGCAGCACAGATACCTTCCCAGGACCTTCCCCCAAGACATCTCCCAGACTCCAGCTCTAGTTTGCTTCTCCCTCTGCATATCCAGAGTGAAATGGAAAAAAAATCCCAAAAATGTTAGGTGCTGGGAAAGGTGCACAGCTGCTGATTACATCTGGTTACAGGTTACATCTACCTGCTAGAAGCCCTAGCCCTTACCTTGTTCCCGTTCCCTCATACACATACACTCCTCTACATACCCCACTGCTATTCTCTTAGTTGGTCATAGTATGGAAATAAACCAAACCTCTGGGCTCACTGCCAATTAATTCATCCCATATCTAAAAGAGAGCTTTTGGAGCATTTAGGTCCTTTTCAAGTCCCTGTTCTTAGTAAGCCATCCACAAGGTGTAAATCCTGAGACCAGTACACGTTTTTTTTTTCCAAACTGACCTCTTTGGTGCATGGTGTACTTGATGGATTAGGTTAACTAGTACTTTAAGAGTTAAATAATATTGCTATTTGATAAAATTTGAGGGAATTTTACCATATGCACCACAAACTGGGATTGTAATGTACTTTACTTCTCTTTCTTTAGTAGCTGTTCCCCTTAGAGAGTTTCATCAGTCCCGTCCAACAAAGAGATGTGCACCACAGACACGAGGAGAGGGCAAGTAACCTAATTCTCAGAAATATCTCGTGGGATGACCTGGGGGCTAAGTGTAGCTTTGAGGGTCACCCTTGGTGGTGGGTTTTGTTTGTTTGTTTTCTTGTTTGTTTTAACGAAACACACACACAATTTTGGCCACATATTCAAAGGATTGTCTGAGACTAGGCTGAAAGTGATGTTAAACTCCCGCTCCTGCCCCCAACACATCCTCTAAGAGAACAACTAATCTGCAAAGTTGAGCAATCATCCAAGATCATACGATTGCTGGAGGTGGCGGTGGCGTTTGGAGTAGATGAGAAAAAGCAACATATTGACGCTGTTTTCATGCTCTAGAACCAGCTTTTGCAGTCATTCGTGCATCTTAATATCCCTTGATGTGATACTGCAAATAGTCTGCTTAGGTCTAGGGGTCTAAATGTTACGCAATTTGGCACTTTTGCTAAGTGCTCCATTTTTACAGCTCTTCACGTTTTTCCATGAGCCTCCCTCACAAGTATCCACATCACTAGTACCTTAGTATTCCTGTGGCTCCTCCTACCATCTCTGTTTTAGCAGGAACCTCCTGTGCCCTCAGTGCATCTGACGAGGCGAATGTGCAACACCATGGAGCGACATGAGTTATTAACCAGCCAATTAACCATACCAGGCTTTGCAGCCTTCTCTCATCTCCACAACACTGCCTGCCTCCATCTGTTTCTTTTTAGATGCTTTGCTAGAAATTTTTGTTGTTACAAATTGGGATAAAGGTTGCCTATTACAAAATAAAAATAAAAATATAAAGAAGAAAGAAGAAAGGAAAAGAGAGGAGGGATTTCCAGAAGAATCCCCTACTGGGTACACAAATGGCATTAAAAAAGTAGCTTGCCTGTTGCCTGCCTGAAAGGCTTTTATCCAACTAATTTTCTCACCGCAGGGAGAAAGCGGAATTGGCAAGCACTTTTCAGGCGATTTGTTGGAGACGGAGAGCCTTGACTCCCAACCCCTCCTCTTCCTCCTCCAGGCTGACTGCCAGCTTGTCATTGCCTCCCCTGGGGAGCCTGGGGACGCGGAAAGCTTGGGGAGCCTGGGGACTGGGAGCTTCCCTTCTCCTGTTATCTGCAAGTTAAAAAATACTGATTAAAAAAGTTGGATTCTGGAGTTTTATTAAAATTAACAAGAGATAGATGGGTTTGTTAGGAGAAAATCTAATTGGTTCTAAGATGTCTGAGGTTCATCATCAACAACTTAAGAGAAGAATGGAAGGTTTACCTGAGACAGAAAGTACCTTTTTATTTTGCTTTAGGTTAAAAAAAAGAGCAAAATGTTTATATTTTTCAACAATATATGTTGATATTTTAGGATTACAAATGTTTTGCTTAAATAAAGAGAGGTAATTATATACATAAAGATAAATAAAAAGATATTTAATGACCTTTTGATACAAATTCAAATTAGCATGATAGGATAACCAAATATGATATTCTGAATTTACTGTTGGGTAACATGTATTTTATACTGAGAAGTAATCAATTTGAAAATTGTACTGGAGAGAAAAATGAAAGAATTGTGGGTTTTTTAAATTTTTTTAGCTATTCCCTAAAACTTAATACTTTGCTTCTGTCATGTCTTGGCTTTAAGCACAATTTGAATGTCTTAATGTTAGAACAGGGTTTTATTCTAGTAATGAAGATAATTAATATGTATATTTTTTTCTGTTGTGCAAATACAACTCCCTAAAGTCACTCTCATTTGACTCCTCTGCATGGCTTAATGAACTTAACAAATGTACGAAAAATAAACAGTAATTTTAGGAGATGGTTTCCAGCTGAGCAAGTCTTGCTTACTCTGCTGATCGCCAGTCAATGGAATGTGCAAAAGTTCCTAGAGACAGATTGGATTTGATGTAACACAAGAGTCTGGCCCAGTTGATGTGAAAGTTCAGTCCTTTTTTTCAGGTGGGATTTTTCAAGCTGTTTTTTAAAAAAAGTAGCCAGTCACTTCTGGGTGAATGGAGAAACTTCTCCTTTAGTGGTGTTCTGGAAAGTAGCAGGTCTACCCAGTTCATCCCCATGGGCTCTCTTTCATTTGAGTTTTCACATCCTCAAGGGTTTGCGTAGATCAGACTTCTCATCTCACCCCAATTTGAGCACAGGCTCCAGCAAAACATGCTTTTATACTCTGAAATGCCTTGCTGCTGCCATCCCCCTCAGGCCGTGCAGATGGACTGGAGGGGCTGAGCACACACACTATCTGTCTTGCACTAACTGTCCTACACTTAACGCATGTTGCGCTTCTGTCTTTAACCCCTTGGCAATGTGAACTGAGGGATACATGCTGCTCAGTAAAACACTGCCTCTGCGTTTCCTATCATTCTTACTTGCTTAATAGCCAAGATTCAACCTGGCTCAGCATGGTGTAGGGATCCACTGCATGAGCTGCCTTGGGAAGCGCTTCCCGCTCCAGCGCGGAGGCGGCTCTGCCCAACCTGTCCTTCCACAGGGGTTAGGCTGGCACCCTATGGGTACAGCTGCTTGCACGGCCCCCTCCAGTTCGGTATCCCTGGAGGTTTCTACCAAGTCGACCTCATCGTTTGTGAAATGCTGCTTACACCTTCCTTGCTCAGGCCTTACGAGTTTGCTCCCCATGTCCTGATGCTCCTATTTTCCCTGCGCCCTTCTGTCTCTCATAATAATTACTCTTAAGCAGAGTTTCTCTTTTGAAACTGTTTTAGAGTGCAGCTAAAACACATGATATCTGTCTTTATGTTAAAACTCATACATTGAATACCTTATACCGAGGAATCAGTGCTCTACCTTTTTATTTCCAAGCTCTTTTGAGGTTTTAACTCTTAGACTTTTATCTGCTTTGTGGCCCAGCTGCCCAGGGCTTGGTGCACAACCACGTTACTGTGGCTTACCAGACACCATCTGAGCCATCTTTCATATCCACTGTATATTTTCTGCTTGCAACGAATGTTGCAAGTAACGTGGTTTAGCTCAACTCTTTCACTGTGGGCTGAGACACATTGTCTCCTTTCCCTGAATTAAGCTTGCAGATCTGAGCCCTCAATATTACCTAGCATATTACATAGCGGCAGACTACATAAGGCATAAAATGTATGCACATTTGCATTTTTCAAAGAAATCATGGTTATATAAAATCTAATCTTGGATGAGGGTTTTGAACGCCCCAGCCTAGTCACTGCAGCCTTCCGTCACGTAAGCGCTTGCGCTTTTGCACAGAGCCTGTGCTCAAGGCCAGTGCGGAAGGCAGCCGTCTCCATTCATCTGCTGTCTAGACAGGAGTGCTTCTGAAGCTGCACAAGCTGTTTCTAGCCTTCCCTCCTAATGACTCTATCCACTTTGTTCCCGAGGAACTGCAGCGAACCAAACCTCAGCGACGTTGACTGCGGGCACCACAGCTTTCCAAACCTCTTCAGGTAGACTAATGAAATAGTATTTCACTGGTCAGCTGCAGGACCATACATCAAACATGGGCACCAAAGACACGCTTTGGTAAATGTTAATGTTTGGTAATGTTCGGCAAATGGAATCTGAAAGCAACAAAAACCTTTCTGAGAGCCTACCCTTACTGGTAGTACTATGTACAAGATTCTTAACACTAAGCGCTATGCATATAAAAATACCAACTCAGGTATGTGCAGCGAGGTAATAAATAAATAAATAAATAGATAGATAGATAGATAGATAGATAAATAAGTCTTTCGTTAGTTCTTCCTAACCTAATTATTTTAATCCTAAAAAATAGAAAATTAGCAGCGCTTCTGAAAACAGTACTAAATTAATAAATAAATAAAGTTGGTAATTAACATTATAAGTCCACTAGAATGTAAAATCTCATTCTTTTCTTCAGCTACTATCTTAAAAAGTAAATTGATTGATTAGTCTCTTATTAACAAGTATTAATTTTGTTCAAACTATAAAACAATAACAATGTATTATCCAGTTTACACGCAATTGTTACATTTTATTGAAAGTCTTTGTCATTCTATTTCTGTACTAGTAAAAGTGAAAGTTCTCTTAAATTCTAGAGTAACTATTTCACATATCCAGCTCCCAGCAATCATTAAGTTGCCAATAAGGTCCATCCTTAAGCCCCTTTGACTGTCAGTTGAATCCAGTGAACACTGTAGTTCACATTTAACTTTAGCAGGTGAATATTTAAATAAGCATTCAAGGAGTTACTGACACTGATGAAGAGCTAGGATCATAGAATCGTGCTTGCAGGATATATAAGCTCTTATAGAAAACAAAGAATTTACCTGAAGAATAATAATCTTGAGCCCCAGTTGGTCTAGGTACGTCTCTGAGAAAAGCCTCTTGCTTTCCCCCGGAGAAACAGAAGAGGAACCTCCATAGACGCAGCTGACGCAACAGCAGCGATATTTCTGTAGTGCTCAGCTTGACACAGCATCACTAAATGCAGATCCAAGTTAGCAGGCACATTTCTGTACAGAGACCAGTCTCCCAACTTACAAGCAGGGAGCTCTTTAGATCTAGTCAGGAGGTGTCAGCCCAGTTGGCCATGGAATTGCCCAGTAACTCTCACTGACAGATTCTCACACAGGGCTCAGTCTGCATGTAGACTGTTTTATGTTTTAATAGATCACATTCTATTTCAGCTGCATCACCTCCTGTTTGCCAGCAGAGTTACAGCTTGCCACAAAGGAAAGAAGGAAGAAATCTTAAGAGCTTTATGACAGCCGGTGCCTTTGAACATGTGTAACCCTTCGGAGGGCTGAACAAATTTTTTATTTACCCTTGAGGCGCTTCACTCTTCACTGGGACACCCAGGAAAGCAGCCACGTTCTCCAACTTGCTACTTAGACCACTTCTGTCAGAGACGAAAATGCAGCTTCTGCAAAGGACACATGGTTCTCACTGTCACCTACAGCTGAACCCATATTGGCCAAATAGCTACCCATGATCATGCTGCACAACCATAGCCTGGTTTGAACTGCTCTCAGGAAGGAAGCCCCAGAAGTTTCCCAGGCAAGTTGCCTAATGTACTTTGCCTCCCCTTCAGCAGACCTGGCACAAATATATAGAGATACACACACACACACACACACACACACACACACACACATACATGCACACACACACATATATATGTATATAAGACAATTACAATGGATCAGTGGCCAAAGCACATAAAACCCTAGTGTAGGAGTGTAGTGTTCCAGTGTCTATAGCTATGGCTGCCTTATCTAGCTGGGTCTTCAAACATCATAAAAATAACCAGAAGGTTTCTCCTCAAGGAGTGCGAAATCTGAAAAGACTAATACAGACTATGGCATTAGTCTAGCTCTAATCCCTTAACTGATAATTCTGTAAGCCTTACAAGACAAGAGGTCAATTCTCACAAGAGCTTTTAAACCAGAAATAGCCTATGCTGTCCATGATATATATGAATCAGACCTAAAAAATGCAAATATGGTTCAAGCCTCATCTGCCCTCACTCCAACAATAATAATCCATGCACTTGGGGCTGCTGCCTGTCTTGAGTTTAAAGGTTCAGCACCACTTACTGTTGTATATATCATTATGCATAAGCACTGATTTCATGTATTTTAGTTCATTTTAGCTCATCATCCTTGGAAGCCTGTCCTGTCAACAGGTATTCAGGTAGGATGATTCAGGTTACAACAAAATGCCTAAATGGAGCCTGTAAAGCTTGCACCAAACAAAATCCATGATTTCTGCTTGGGCAGGATAGAAATGAAAACAGCAAACAAAGTTCATGCAATTATGTCTGTGATTCATTTAATTTAATATACGGATCTTGAGAATGGTCAGCAAGGCAGCAATTTGACAGCTTAATGAAAGGAAGAAAAAAACACAGTTCCAGATCTCAGTAAATAGTAGATTTTTCAACATACTTTCATAAGAAAAGTTACTAATGTTTCCAGAGATGTTTATTGTATGCTCTCAATGTTCTCATACAAATGATATTTGTACATATTTACTTCTTAAATTAACAACTATGACATCCTACTATCACAATATTTGACACTTCCAATTTGTTCTGCTTTATTAAAACTATGTTTTCAAGATGTATTGATTATGGATGGAAAATAAATTCATACATATTGCTTAATGGTTAGATAGCTACTATGGAATGGGAATAAAATTTCATTGTTGAAGGCATTGTTGAAATGTCTGTCTGTAAACTCTACACTGTAGGAATTACCCTTTTATTATATGTTTTCTTAGTGACTTTTGGTATAGGACACTGACCTGATCTCAATTTCATACCATTGAAAGAGAAAAAAAGAAAAGACAATAATTTTAAAATATTCATTCCTAATAACAAGACTTCCTTAAAGTCTCCAAATCTTTTGCAGAGGGCAAACCCCAAGAAAGAAACCTAAAGAGACCCTGATGGCCAGGCCATCGTAGGAAGGATTTTACCTCTCTACAACACTCATTGGGCGCCTGGTGGTCTCTTCTCTTCTCAGCCAGCTCTGTTGCAGCTCCTGGAAATCTCCCCCCTGGAAAATCTATTTCTTCTGTTGATCATCCATGCATTTTAGTTGAATCCACAAACAAAATAAAGCCCCAGTAGAGCTACTGGTGCTGTGTTCTGGAGTGCGAGTGTGCAGGCAGAGACAGACTTGGCAGCGTATGGGCTGCCCTCTGCCAAAACCATTATTAATTCTTCAGGTACAGGTAGGAGCTCCAGGCCACAGAAAAATAATTTACTTAGAAAAGCAGCAGGGACTTCTATAAACCCTTACAAGATAAATAGCCAGTTTTAGCTCTAAATACAGACAGGCAGTGGCTTCCGGGGATTAAAGCACGAAAATCTCAAAGTAGCAATTTATTTCCTAGTGCTTTGTTAGTGCATATTTTGTAGAGTTATATTTATTACTAGGCATCTTTAAAAACCTGTTTGTTAAGAATATGCTAATAAATGTGACTGCTCCAAACACCCAGATGTTGCCATCCCCAGAAATTCAAGACTTTTGGACTTCTGGAACCTGTGGAGATGCAGCTGAACGACGACACTGGTGATGCTGATGGACCTTTAGCAACTCATTGAAAAAAAAAGAGGAACTTCTAATGAACAAATACCATCGTTCCTTCCAGAACCTTCCATCTGCAAAGCAATGGGAAAATGTGATTCCTGAGAGAATCACTTTTCCCACCAGAGTTTGTCACATAATCAAAAAGGTTTTTGGGGAAACTCATTAAAATAAGGATGTTGTGACTTTCCACATGCTTGGAAGTGTTAGAAAAAAATTTAAAAGAAGCTGTGTTTCAGACATTTGTTTATACAACATTTAACTATCAGAATTAGTGGGAATCCAAGTAATCTCAATCAGCAAGTATTTTTGGCTGGGCAGTGTGAGGATAAACATACTAGGCCAACAACAAACATTATTGTCTCAGATGTTCAGAACGAAATCTTTCAGCTTTTAAGCGCAAACTCTTTCAAATAATTGTTTATTTCAAATAATTTGACAATGAAATATAGCATTTTCTTTCCTGCTGTAAAATATCAATAATTTATATTAATCAAAAATACTTTTATTCCTAGGTTTTCTACAACTCAAATATCAACCCAAACTGTATTATTTATATAGATCTGGTCAAACCCAGAACTCTTTAGATATATTGAGATTTACAATGCCCTTCTTAATAGTTTCAATTTCTTCTATGATAATGATTTTAATTTTAATTCAATGTACTTGTTGATAATCTAAAAGATACCATTTGGTCAAGAAGCTGGACTCCATGGTAATATGGACTAGAAGAAATGCAACTTCAGTAGGGCACTGTAATAGCTAAGGAGTGTCGTGATTAATATATTTAAAAAAAAGTCTGATTAAGGTCAGACCAAAATGTGATTTATGTAGACATGTTAAAACAAAGCAGGGCATTGTCAAATAAAAATATCTTTTTAAATTCATTATTTTTAACATGATGGTAATTTGGCTTTTAGCCCAAGCAGTTAACAAAAAGAAACTGAAATTCCACATGTTTTTTCAAAAGGAGAACCATTTTTTGTTAGCTATATTGAGGAGAAGCTTTTTTTCCCCACATAGACAGGAGGAGATGGCACAAAACCAGCACGTGCTACTTCAGTTTTGTGGCTAATGGCTAACCTAGATTTTTACCTGCATCTCGGTTTAAATTACTAAACACAGTCAGGGGCAGATTTACTGTGGAAATGTGTGGACTAATGGGCCTGTAGTCTGCATGTTAGTAGAAAAAGTCTAGAAAGATGCATGTCCTCTAGAGTACACAATGAAGGGACAAATCCAAGAGTATCTTTCACCTTTCATCAGCTCAGATATTTCTACTCAATAGCAGATTCACCCAGACTCAATTGTGGCTGCTGCCAAAAACTCTTCACAGAATTGGATCATCTGAACACACTCAAAAGGCATATCCCAACAATACAAAAAGGGGAGCAAGATTTCGATACATTTTTCTTTTGCTGTAAGAGAAAGTCATGCTTTAATCCAGCTTGCTCTCTCCAATGTCCTGGCTATAGCAAAGCGACAGGAGTAGGTGACAGCAGAGACCTAACACCAATAATTCCATGAAAAACCCCATGTAACCTGTGCAATGGAGGGCGCAGTGGGGCAGGGACTTCTCCTTTGCTAGGATCAAGGCAGTCACCAAGGCTGTCAGGCTATGTCCTATATCTCACCGGATATCCAGCAGTTGTTTATTCCCATGGACAGCTAGCAAGGAAGAGGGCTAACAGATAAACTTGGTCTTTAGGATTGAAGAGTTTTATAGGTAATAAGAAAAAAATCCTTACTTCAGTATTGTGACTGCTAAGAAACATCAAAACATAAAATACAAAGCAATCTACCAATAATCACCAATAATCTCTCTTTTTCCCTTTGATCAAGAGATATATTAAAATCCAACAAGTAAATAAGCAGGAACTCTTTTTTTTTTTTTTTTTTTTTTCTTTTAAATAAGGAACACCTAGCATTACACAGGAAATAGATTCAAATTTGAGGTTGAGGTAAGGTGTTAAAAAAATAAAGAGGAAGATTTGTCTCTAGTCTTTGTCTTTTTGTTACACTGGATGAACTTCTATGTTTTCTGATTTCTTTAAAGTCTGAACATAGAGAGCAATACATATGTATATATAGAGAGAGAATATCAGAGGCCATGGCACAGCCAAAAAGACTGAAAAGAAAGAAAAACATATTTCATTAAGATTTTATGGCTTATTTTCCAAAATGAATATGTTCAAATAAATTTGACCCTCCACACAAACTTTTTAGCAGTCACTTATCCTTACCAGAATTCTGGAAAGCAAACAGGGAAAGCAGAAGCATGTATGTGTAGAAACAGGAACCTTTCTTACAAGAAGCAGGCGAGCATTCAGCCTCCCTGGTTAGCTCTGTCCCTTTCCTAGTGCAATCTGTTCTCCTTCTAGTATGGAGCTGTTCAATCAGCTCTCAGTGGCAAGCAGCAACTCAGCCTCAATCCTCAGCAGGCAGGCCTTCGTTTACCGAGTTCTCCTTACCTTCTTTGCCAGATACAACTCTGGAGGCTTCCTCGCTTTTGATCTTTGTCCTTTTCCTATCCGAGACAGGGCTATGCCCTCATTCACACTGCAGGGCCATTCTGAGGACTTCCCACGTGAAAGCATGGCCTGGGATGCTTCTCGTGTAGAGGATTAACCACCCAATGACCTTCGTGCCAATGACAGTTCCAGTCTCTGCAGCGCTACAGCAAAAAATGACTAGGAAGCGGTGTGTGCTGTAGGGCACTGGACTTGTCGTGGACCATGAAGTCTTGTCTTGGACCTTCTCTGCCAGCAGCTCTTCCCCTTTTTTGATTTTTCGTGTTTGAGAAGTGTCACCATGAGCTTCCAGAGATCATCTAGTCCAACCCCTTTGCTCCAGCACGGACACCCAGAGAACATGATTCACACACATAGTGAAAATACAGCTGCATTCCTGCTGTGAAATGGATGGAGGGCTTGCAGTATAACTAACACTGAAGCTCTACAGTGAGGCAGAGAGGCATCTTCTTGTCATTACTCTGATAAAACTGTCATTACAATATTGGATATTTCCTTTTGTACCTTCAACACGATCACATGACTTCTTTGCAAGGAGCAGAACAAACGCTCCATAGGATTTCAGCAAAAGGGAGGATGGCACAAGAAGTCCTCCACTGCATAACAGGCATTTCATGATGGAGACATCTCCAAGTCAAACACAAAAGTTATATCTCTAATCACCCATGCTTTTATTTTTACTCTTATCTACAGCTAAAGGAAGTAGTGAAATATCAGTTACTCCACAACTAAGACATTTCTTTTCTTTAAAATTCTCTACAAAACATTTATATAGTCTAAATACATTTTCTCTATTTTTTCTTCCAGAGAATGAACAGAAGTGAGAAACTGTAAATTGCAACACAGTTTTAAAGTATGTATTTTTTAAATGGTTAAGCAATTCACAAGAGACAGGAAATCTCTGTACACATCCCCAAAGTATGATCACCTCAAATATATAAAGAAATAAAAGCATGCAACAAGTGTCTGCAAGCTACTGCTAAAGAAAATTAGGAAAAAAAAAAAGCAGAAACTTCAGTATACATTTTTTTTTAGAGTTAAAATCATGGGCACATTTCTGGGTGGATTTGCTACCATCTCTAGTAACATCTTTGTTGGTGTTCTGGGATGTTACGTTCAGATTATAAATCCAAACAACTTCTTTCAACAGATGCATTCTTTGATAAATTTTCTCTATATATACACCTGATCTGAATGAGTAAGTTGCATTAAAAATGAAGATTTAAAATCAGATCCTTCATAACAGCAAGAAGAGTGAGAGGGACTTTTCAGCAAAAAAAAAAAAAAAAAAAAAAAGCAAAGCATACAACCGGATAGCATGGCCTAAGACCATATTACAAGAGTTCCTGTAAACTTGTCAAAAATACATTTTTATTTTTAAACTCATCAGCTGTACCATTCTCTAGACATCATTTTTGTTCACAGAGCAGCTGGATTTCATCTATCATTGTTATTGCTGGGTAAACGAGCCTCTTAAAATAATTGGTGGAGACTGTGTATTGGCTCAATTCACCTTAACTTTAGAACAAGAATATTGATTAGGAATGTTTCTTTAACAGTTAAATTTTACCTTTTTTTTTTTTCCTTTGTCTCTTTAATTTATATAAAAATAGAATAAAAATAACAAAGAAATGAAGTAAAAAACAGTGATAGGTGAAGTCTCTCTTGAGCAAGTGGAGCAGATGGGTATGAGCAGCCTCATGGAGCAACACAGCTGGTGCCGGGGACTCAGTGCNTGTTTCTTTAACAGTTAAATTTTACCTTTTTTTTTTTTCCTTTTTGTCTCTTTAATTTATAAAAATAGAATATAAAAATAACAAAGAAATGAAGTAAAACAGTGATAGGTGAAGTCTCTCTTGAGCAAGTGGAGCAGATGGGTATGAGCAGCCTCATGGAGCAACACAGCTGGTGCCGGGGACTCAGTGCTCACAGCAGCCTCGTGAAGGGGGGTCTAGTCTGGGTACCATGACTGGAAATTTTGATGTGGGCTGAAGACCTGGAGATGTATTTGAAAGACAATTCTACTCGCTTTGTTTTATATGAAAAAAAAAAAAAAGAAGAGTCTGTGAGAGACACCTCTACGGTGTAACTCAAAGTCCAGTAAAGTGGACTGGGGCATCTTTGTTCACCACATCTCACATTTTCTTTTTCTTACATGAAGAAAGTTATTTTGCAGTTGACTTGCCTTTTAATTTCATGGTTTTCTCATATGTAGTAGATATTGATAAAAGACCCAAGGGGTCTTACAGAGTTTAACTGCATGAAAAGATGGAAAATATTAAAACTGTCACATACTTTAAAATACTGTGATACCATTACTATCATTTGCTAATTTCTGCAATAACATAGCATGACACTTGAACCTTAAGATTTTCTCCAAAAATTTTGATCTTCCATCTTCCTCTCAACTCTTGAATATTTAAGTGGATTTTTTTGAGTTTGGGAGAACGATCTCATCAGTCCTGCCACTGCAAAGTGTTTGGAAGACAAATATTCAGCCCAATGAAGTTCTGATCATCTTCAGAGGGCCCTCTTTTTTTTTTTTCAACAGCTGCAAGATCAACAATAGAAGTAATGCCCATATTCTGACACCTGAATATACAGGTAATTCTTCACCTTGTTTTCTAAAAAGCAAATGCCTGTCTACACTGCCACATGTGGACGGGAAATGAGAGTAATGGCTATATAAATATTCATAAAATTACAGTATTTGAATGTCTTAAATTGGAACACATACTATTCAGCAAAAGTATAACTTCTCAGCTTTACTCTTAATCCAAATTCTGTCAACATCTCAGACACAGGAATGTTTGTTGTGCAGTGTTCTTCTTCCTCTATTTCTTCCTACAGCTCTTTTAATTAGATCCCAAGTCAGCAACCATTCTTAATCTCTCCCTCACTATCTCTCAGACTGATAATGGCCACACTAAGATTAAAACCTTTCAAAAGTTGTTGTTTAAACAGTCTTTAGGCTGGAAAGCTTTTGGCAATGCCTATGGAAACATGAGCTGCTTCCTGATTTTCTTCTTTTATTTTCCTTCTGCTTATAAAATACATGCACTGGATATATTCCCTCAGCGCATCAGCAGTGGGAACAGCACAGCTGCTAATAGCAGCCTTTGCCTGCTGACTCCACGCCAAGCTGCAGAACAGTGACTAACAAAAGTGGATAGTCCAACAAACAATTAATTCAGATTCATCAATTAACGTCCTTGCTCTCTTAGGCATTGCACTGTGAACCAATAGATGGTGCCTATGGGCAAACCAGAATTCCAGAAGAAGCAGGATCTACCCAACTATCACCAGGAGTGAATTCCAGACCAAAGGGAATACTTTTCGGAATGGAATACAAATACTTCTAAAAGTCAAGTCTTACTTTAAAAGTTTTTCCCACTCTTGTTTCCCATCTAAAATGGTGCTTTCTCATACAAGATCACCAATTAGTGGTAAGAAATAAAAGGATCCTCACATGACATACAGGTATAACAAGCATAAGAGAGAGCAGGGCTGGTGTCTTTTTCAGTGTGCTCTCACCCAGGAAATTCAGTAGCAGTTTAAAGGTACTAGAGGGAGCTCAGAAGCAGCTCTGTCAACAGAGCCCATCATGACCCTGAGAACTGAATCAGGTTGCAAAGGCAATATAAGGACAATATTAGGAAATTACTCCTGGACTCTTATCAGCAGAGTTAATTAGCTGTAGGGAATGGACCACAGTGCTGTGGTTATGCTGGCTCGGTGAGAAGAGCTGAGCTGATATCTGTATGCAGTATTACACTGCATTGTATTGGCCAATTTTCTTTGGAAATTGCCTTAATCCTACATCATTGGAATTAACTGCTAAGAGTTTAAAAATAAGACTAACTTTCATCTCTGTATTTTTACTCTAAGAAACAGCTTTACTACCGTACCAGAAGAAATTCTACATTTAATCATTTTATAGATGAAGTCAGTGGTAAAGATCTCCTTGGCCATAACACAGAGTAGGGCTCACAAGAAAATAATAAAAAAAAAAAGTATGTGCTTTCACAATACAGTGCAGTTTCCTCTTCATGCAAGCATTAAGGATCTGGGTGAAATTATGTATGATGGTTTTATAATTCTTTGCTAATTGCTAGTAATCCTGTAGACCTACTGTAAACTGCACTTTATTCATTTCACAGCAAAAGCTATCTTTTATTGTACTTATAAATCCATTGATTTTAAAACTGTCTAAAGCTATTCAAGATTAGTCACAGTCAGTTAATGGGAAAGAAGTCTTCAGTGTTGAGTCACACAGGTTTTCATTTATTAGTGGTGATAAATTATGAGGATAGCACATAGCCCCATTCAGAAACGGCTGCTCCACTGAGCTCGGAACTGTACAAACAGACATTAAAGTGGTCTTTATTATAAAGGAATTATAAATTGAGAATCTTATGGAACACAATATACAAGAAAGCAGCTGTAATCACCTTTGTGGGTTTCATAGCAAGGGACAACCATTTAGACTATTAATAAGTTTGTGCAGGTATCACATGATAGGAAAAAAATCAGAAGGCATGTAAAGGAGAAAATCTTTTTCTGTATTTATCAGGTAGGCTGATGGGCATCAGTAGAAAAGAAAAAGCACAACTTGCTTATTTGAAGACACTTATGGAAGCTGTCAGCATGGGCTGGTGATCCGGAGCAATACCCTTCTTGATACGGAATTATAAATGACAGGAAAGGTGGAAGACAACCAGGTCACAGAATGAAAATGCTTTTGATAAGAAAAAGGTAGCCAGGATTTCTGTTTTAGAAATGATGTTTAGATGTTTTAGACTTCCCTACAACCATGTCTCTTCATCAACATGATGTTCCTCCTTTGCATGTATGATTCTGGAGTGGTGACTCCTTGAAACTTGAAAAGAAGAGGAAATGCTACTGCAGCTCCACCGGTGCAAGTGGTTGGAAAGCTCTGAAACAAAAGGATAGCAAGTTGCAGAAAGTTCTTTTGACAAAACCTGTTCAAGGAAGTGATTTGCCTACTTTCCCAGGAATACCAAGAATCCCAAAATTCAAATGGGTCCCAAAGAGTGACTGCAGAGCAACTAAGAATGAACTATATCTTTTGAAACTCAACCAGTTGTGGAAGTCAGGATATGAAACAACATTCACTGAATTCAAGCATCTATTTGAAAGAAAGAGAGAGAAGAAAAAGAAAAAAAGTTAGCATTTTAGATGTCCAGCACTGAACACAAATTAGAAATGAACTGTCAATGAGTAAAGT
The DNA here is from genome assembly GCA_013398315.1 of Nothoprocta pentlandii. Taxonomy (NCBI): domain Eukaryota; kingdom Metazoa; phylum Chordata; class Aves; order Tinamiformes; family Tinamidae; genus Nothoprocta; species Nothoprocta pentlandii. The sequence goes on along the minus strand of VZSG01000459.1, from coordinate 43,247 downwards.
TTTAAAGTCAATTAAGTCTTTAAAGTATTGTATAATCTGATTCCAAAAAATTCTGGAAGTAGCAAAGAATCCTTGTGTAGGAATATAAATATACAACCTTTCATGAAACATTTCAAATATTATAACTACGAACTTAAAAATGGCAGTAGATTGGGGATAGTTGATGAATTTATCAAGAAGAAACCAGACTTCATATATTATAATTTTTTTCTGAAAATGTTTGTGTAAGGACAAGTGTACAGACATATGAAAGATGTTGGATACGGTGATGATGGTCATTATGCAAGAGGAAATATGCTGAAATTACCTCTTAAAAGGTTTTTTGTTGGTTTCAGAGAAGGTGCTCCCATTGCCAGGATTTTTTCAGATTCTATTTTGATTCAAATTAGCCTGACTTGATCTGCTAGTTTTATAATTTAATGTACAGGATTATCTCCTAGTGTCATAGTAACCAGCATTTTAGGAAAGAAACATACCTAAAACTTGAAAACGATGCTGTTACAAGAAAGATAATTTCAGAAGTGTACTTTTAATATATTTGATGGAGGAAGTTTAATAGCCTCATTCCATAAAAAGCAAGGCAACAATTGTTTATAACACAGCAACAGCAGAATCTATGGAGCCCTGTGTTTCTTGCAGCAAGCAATATATTTGCATAAGTACAACAATACAACATCAGCTGACAACTGAGAGGCTGCATTTGGGCTTGAGGCTTGGACTAGAAGCAAGCAGTTGTTTTGCACTGCGACAATTACAGAGTCAATGACATGCAATTCCATTTCATGCTGCACTGCTTTATGTCATGCCATGGCATATCACATGTTGGGCCTGACAGATGAAACACTAGGCTTGCCTAACAGCCAGAACATCTTAACACAAGAGCATCAATTGCAGAGTAAGTGAAATGCAGTGAAAAGCAGAGTTAAGCACAAAACGGGTAGGATGCATCCAATAAGCGATGAGATAGTATTCCCCTGGCTACTTGGATAATAATCGAGAACTTGAACATATTATTAAAAAAGTATATATGGCAATGGTTTGATATTTCCCCTTGTAATCCAAAACACTGTCATCTGCAATTTAGACATTAAGGCACAAATTGTTCTTTTTCTCACCTTTCCATGTATTAGAATATTTCATCCAGGCCTGAGGCTGATCTTCCTAAAGAATCTATGTAGCCGTTGAGGTCATCCAGCCCAACCTCTGGCCCAGCCCAACCTCTGGCCCTAAAAGCAGGTCCACTTAGGTAGCTTAGGTTACCTAGGGCCTTGTCCTGTTTAGCTTTTAGTATTTCCAGGAATAGAGATTCCCATTGTTTCTCTGGGCAGCCTCTTCCATTTGTCGCCGACCTCCAAGTGATTTTTTTTTCTTAGTACCTAATCAAAGTTCCCTGAGCTCCAGCTTGGTTTTGGTGCCCCTTGTCCTATTCCTGTGTGCCTCCTGGCTCGGTGCCTTTCTCTCTTCCCCATACCCTGCCGTGAGATGCCTGTAGACAGCAGAGAGTCTCCCCACAGCCCTCCCTTCTGCAAGCTGAACAGGCCAGGTCCTCTCTGCCTTTCCTCACGTGCTCCAGCCCTCCAGTGCTTGTGGTTTCCCTGTCTTGCACTGGGAGGCCCCACAGAGCAGATGTGGCAAGTGCCAGGTAGGGGGAAGAACTGCTCCCCTCAGCTGGCTGGATGCCCTCTTGCTAACAGGACCGCTGTGTTTCCTCAGGGACCCTGCAGGGAGGAAACTGCTGACCCACGTTCATTTTGTTTTTAAGTCCTTATGCTGCTGAGTGTTAGATAAAGCACAGCTAAACAAACACCTTCACCTTTTAATCACCAAGCAGGTAATAATGCTTACATTAGTCTTTAATTCTCGTGGAAGTACCTTCCTCTCCCAGAGCAGCTCTCTCTCCCATACACATGAATGTCAGTGTAGCTATTCTGCCCTGAGGATGTTCTTTCTTATGCGGGGTATAAGCATAATCCATCAAGGTATAAGACAGATACACCAGAATGACATCAGCAATAAATGATGCACAAGTTTCACAGCTAACAAGAATTACTAACAAAACAGCAAATAAAGTTCCTAAGGCTTTGCCTGTTCTTCATCTCTGCCATGCTCTCTTCCTGGCGTACCGCGTATCCCCTCTGTAAAGTGGGCCGTGAATGGTGGGCACGGAGCTCCCCCAAGACGGCTCCGTGACGGCAGCTCGAGCCCCACACGGGCAGAGCCCCAACCCAGGGGTGACTGCAGTAGCAGCAGCTGCCCCAGAACTCCCGGCTCTGAGCCACGAGCAACATCCTGGGGACGTCCTGGGGATGCCTTTGTGTCCGTAGGGAAGCGGCTGCTGAACTGCTGACTGCGTGGTACGTACAGACGGAAACGGGCATGAGAAAACAAGAGTTTCTCTCGGCATATCACACAACAGTCTACAGATAAAGATCAGCTGAAGAAAAGCTTATTGCATTGAAAAGGCATCAGAAAATAGGCTTAACTTCACTGCCACATGGAGTTGCTAAGGGAAGGGCAGAGCTCTTTTTTCTCCCTATTTCACTGAGTGTTACTGAGGGAATTCAGAAGAGAAACCAGGTTTTAAACAGAAAGCTCTATCAGAGCAAGGAAACCTGGTTTTATGAGACGTGAGAAGAACTTTCCTATCGAGCTGGGTCTGTCAAATCACCATCCTGGGGTCGCTGCTGGTTTGTTCACAAACTCTCCTCCCTCACACCTTTCCCATTACTGCTTAACCATCCTATGCTTCTGTCATGTTCCCTGCCTTACTTAATTCTTAACAATTCCTGTTAATTATGAAAGTTGTAATTAAAGGTAAGCAGAAAGGACAATTATTATATTATTAGTTTTTAAAATACAGGCTTTTGTGAATAGTAGACTCTCAAGTGACAGCACAGCATCCTTGCACCCATGCACCCTAGCTCTGAAATATGGTTTGTATTCTGAGGTGACAAGTTCACTGTCTTCAAAGACTACAAACAACCTATTCAAACATTCCCCACTGATTCCTCTCAATTCTAGGATTTTGTATTATTCACTTGTCATATAAGACACATAGCAATCAAGAAACCATGAAGAGCAGCAGTTAGGAAAGATTTGCTATGAAAATACTCATACTTTACATTATATGTGTGGAAAGAAAAGTTCTTCTTATATAATGTTTTGAAGATTAAATAAGAAAAGGTATTTAAAAAAATATGATAAATTGCAGAGGCTGAACAGAAAGCTTCCAAAATGACCGCTGACATTTCTTTTATTTAGTTCTGCTTCCCGTGAATACCCACAACCATTCACAGTATACTTAATTTCACTTGCTAAAACATTCACGCATACACATTACAGCTCTATTATGCTTGACTGATCCTCCTCATTATGACCAACAGGGGCAAGTCAAATCTATAGATACATTTTCATCAGATTGTTCAAAACCTGTGTCTTATTTGAAGTTTCTGAAATCAGAAAGGCAAAAAAAAAAAAAAAAAGTCAACAAAAAATACCCAGAACAACATCCATATTTCATAGCTCTGGACTCATGATTTTTGTGCAGCTTTTATATAAGGAAACTGATGTGATCAATAAGTTCTGTTATTTAACAGACAGATCTGATCATATGCAATAGAACTGACAATATCTGACAATAAAGATCTATTGTTTTGCGTCTGGATAGACAGAATGTCAGTGCAGTTTTGCTATTTTGTTTTCAAAAGTCTTAATTCAATTGCACTGAAAATTGCCAGGTGAAAAAAAAATCAAAGAAACCCCTTATAGTCCCTTTCAGTAATTCATCAGAAGATTCTGGGAATCAGAAGATTCATCAGTATCTTCTTCATCAGATTCATCAGTAGCTTCTTCAAAGATCCACAGTCACTCTATCCAGCAAATTCATCTAAGTTGGGGAAGAAAAAAGTCACATTACAATTTTAACTGCTGTAAAGTCTTATCAACTATCAGAAAACAAGTGTCATGATCACTGGCTGAAACATAAGACATCTTTGTTTTACGAGGATTGACACTGCTCAGTATGGGAGAGCACAGAGAAACCAGAGAATACTACTGCACAAATACTTGTGCATGCTACGGGAGTGCTAGGGAATATTGAGAATATATGAATACTGCCCATTTCATGCAAAATGCATGACCTGATCTCTGGCAAATGTGGACAGGCATTACTTCATGAGGTCTTTAGGGCAAAGATCGTGTATTTTTATCAATTTTCCAAAATTCCTGCCAATTAAAAGAATAAGCTTTGTAAAATAATAATAGTCTCTGAGCACTAATGGGTACAAAATATCAAAGTTTCCCTGCTGTTTTTGCCAAGGAAATAAAAAATACCTGTCTGGCTCATGCACTGACTACTAATACCTAAATAGGAGGATCACCAGAATTCAGTTTTCAAACTTTTTAATAGACATAATGAAGACCACCTAGGAGCTCTGTGTAACTGAGGCTTCTAGTCAGTAACAGCTGGAACCAGGTGCTGTGTATACAATAGACCTATTTCTTCTTTAATTTTCCCCAGCCCTTCCATACCTGTCCAGACAGGTTTTACATACACTGATGATGGCTGAGAAGGCTCTTAGGAAGCACTGCAGATATGCTAGGGCTGATCCTTCTTTGTCTCAATGGACACCCTGATGACAGCAGGGATTCCTTTTACAGGAATTCTCTTGACAGCCACATCCTTGTACTATAAACAGAACGAGACCTTCAGGTGAGTAATTGCCACTGTTGAACTAAACCCGAGTGCTTCAAGCTCTTCTCCGGGAGCCCTCTCTCGCTGGGTGATATTCATAACATGACAGCATGAGATATTCTGTGCTAATAAAGCTTCATGCCAGTGAACTGGGATAATTACAGATGTAGGCACACTGCATACACAATTAAAGGCTTCGGTGACACATGCTGTGACACTGTTAAAAAATAGAGTTGAGCAACTCTCAGACTAGACTAGCGCTTCTCAAAGTGATGCAACTAGAAGAGCTCTGCCTACTGTGTCTTCAACCCCCTTAGCCAAACTTCAGTCACATCCATGTATGTGGGTTAGCAGGGAAGTTGTCTGTCCATAGAAAACAAGTTTTTGTATTAGAAATCAGAAGTTAAAAGAGTTGTGAATATTTCAGATAACCAACAATTTGATCATTTAAAGGTCTCCATGGGAGAAGTTCTGACGAGTGTTAAGACTCATCCATTAAAGACCTTTCCTGGCTTATCATAAACATGACTATAACACAACCATTCCCAAAGCAATCCCAGTAATATGCAGTGCTAGTTACTGAAGCATGTACAGATCATGTCCCAGATGGGACATATCCAGACTCAGGAAAACAGTATACCTTGACTCTTTAGAAGTGTATGCATTAGTATGTAATTTTTCTATATCATTTTTGTAATCCCTTAAGTAGTACAACTCTATTTTGATTGCCCCGAAGTCTTGCTTCGTATCTGGCTTCACTCATGTACCAAAAAGCAACACATTGTTTCTCCCCGACAGCCCTGCCCTGTCTCAGCTCTACTGCCCAGGAGGTGGGCGTTCCGGAGCCATCCCATTGGAATTTGAACTCATGTTGAAGCTCTTCCTCTCTCCCATGCTGCGATCTTCCTGCCTAATATTGGCTCCGGGGCAACTCAGCCAGCCAGGAGCCTGTTCAGCCGCCTTTGCTTCCAGGAAAGGCAGGAAGGTCTCTGCAGCAAGAGGGAAGACACCGTGAACATCCCCGCAGATCCCATGGGAAGCCCAGGGAGCTGGTCTGGCTTGGAGCAGAGCACGCGCTGCGCTCCCTCTTCCTGGTTCTTATGCTTCCTCCTCCAGGAAACATCCCAGCAGAAGGAAGCCAAAAGGAACTGGGTGACTACAGTTATTAGTATTCTTGAGCACAAAATCCTCTGACTCTAACCTGGAAAACGCGATCTGTGAGCACGAGTTACCCCGGCGGCCGAGCGTGTAGCTGTCACCCCATAAATCTCTCACAGGCCTTATCCAGGCCTAAGTTTTTAAATACATTATTTTCTAAATGCAACAGTAATTACCTTTTCAGGAAATGTAAGAAAAAATCCCCAAACCTTAAGGATTATAATGTTTCAGAGCACTGGATTAAAAATTGCGTGTTCAATCCTAACATGCTAGGTTTTGGTGGGGTTTTTTATTATTTTTTAGAATTCAATAGCCCATTCTCTGCAGATTTCTCTGTATCTTCATAGATAAAGCAAGCCACCTTCAAGCTTCAAAACAAGGGCTGCATACGGCAGCATTTAGGTACAGTTGGAAGATGCTGAATAAAGCCTAAAACAGAAAAAGCCTTACAGCTACAGCTGAAAAGTAGGCCCTGTCCTTTACTTTAAAAGTCCTGTGCAACAGCAAGGAATTTTTTCCCCAGTAATTCTTTCTGCATATGGTCATCATTTAAATGTTTCATTTCTTTATATAACCAATACACAGAATTTATTGACAGAGCTTGTTGAGTACCTGTGCCTGTCACTAAAGGGCTTGAAGATATTAAATGCTATTCAAAATGTTAAATTACTTGAAAAATGAAGCTTTTGGCATGTCAGATTAAGACTCAAAATCATGGGATGTTTTTAAATTATTTCTACCTTGTCTTGTGCCTCATTTCCCCCATCTATCAAATGGAGATAATACTTCTTCCTTCCTCTGGAGAGGAATTTTCAAGGTAAATAAAGGTTTGTGAAGAAAAGCCAACCTGTAGTTCTGTAGGTAAAGAACTACATGGGTGATACAGAGTAAAATATGGCATGACAATAAGCATGAATAAGATAAGTTTAAATTGAGTTCCAAGTACTTAACAGAAGATCATTTAAAAACATCCATCCATGTGATTTTTTGCCTGCTTCCACCATCACTTTTGAGAAAAAGCAGGAATAAGTCCTTTCTACTGAAAATTAGGAGTCTTATAGGAAAAAAAAATAGCACTGTAGACCCCTCTGCATATGTATCCATAAGATAAAACCAAGATTATAACAATTTCTGACTTTCCAGATGTATTTGAATTATATATGCTAATACCTGACAATCTATATTTAAAATGCATGAGTTTGTTATATTCTGTAAATTACCATATACTTCTGTTTTTGTTCCCTGGATATTATTCATTCCCCATCCCAACAACTTTTTTTGTTCCTAACCTGACTCCATTTTATCAATATCTTTCTGGCAGGATGCAGTCCAGAGTTAAGGTTAACAAGCCAGTAGCAAGAGAGGTTCTGTTCTTAAAAAGGGTTTATTCCTCCTTTTTCTCAAAAGGATTGGTGGAAACTAAAAATCAGTTGCCCTTTTCCGTACAAATCACATACAAAACCCTTTGTCAATGTGCCATCTGGCTTCAACTCTGTATCCTTCAGTACTAGTTCTTTCCATATTTCTCCTCGTATGTACTACTTTTCCCAGCCATACAGTATACTCGCATGTTATATCAATGCCTATACTTTAACCTCCAATTTTCTTCCCGCATTTTTAATCTGGAACAGAACTGCTTTGTGATTCTGCAAGTGAGAGATGTGCTATCAACTATACATCTTTAAATGCTCCAAAAACACATTAGTAAATCAATAATTTATAAAGTTCTGCCTGAATCATTTAAGAGATTCAAAAGATTGAAAATAGGAGAGTTAAGTCATGTCTGTCACATCTAACTGAGAGCAAAGCTGAGGTAAGAATAAGCTGAATAAGCAGCAGATCTTTTTTGCTACTTAAAAATACCTCGTATTGGGTGGGTTGGTGGACTCCTAACTACCTGCTAGTTGTAAAAGGGACAGGCAATTCCATTCAGGAATATTTCTGTGTACCTTTTTTTTTCACACGCAGACAAGAAGGAAAATCAGCAGCCAAATAGGTACACATCAATGAAAAGGAATTTAGTAAAACATATATAAATTAGCAGTCACTAAGTAGTAGCTAATTGCATATTCTCTTCATGTATTAATCTTAGTAACCTTTTTTTTTTTTTTGGTTTGTGCTTACTGTAAGTACAGTGAAACTGAACATACAACACATGCTTCCAAAACTGTCTACAGGAACAAACACTTACATGATTTTACAGAGCGACTGCATACAAATCACTGTAAAATGTGTGAATTTCTTTAGATGATCTGCTGGCATCATTAGCCAAGTTAATATTGCTACGTGACTTAAAAAATGTCAAAAAAGCTTTCAAAATGATTTCTTCCTTTGCATTCACTACATTTGTAGCGACAATTTCTAGACAATATGAGTGCATGTTTCTAGCTATGTATACCACCATATACTCACTTATAAACAAAGTATTTCAGAATTATTTTACATTCCTCCATTGATTACAGGTTTCCTAGACAATGGCAAGGAAGAAATATTGCATTTACAATATACAATGACACCAGAATATACAATGATAACTCAGTGTTATCACTTTCACTGATATCAGATAAAAAGAATATTATCTGTTTTATGCTGGGCTTCAGGACAAAGAGACTAATAAACACACATGTTTAAGCAACAGTGGGCCTTCAAAAGAGTTTCATTTTAAAGTTCCCTATTTGGCCTATTTTTAATTTCCCAAATATTCACATGTGGTGAACTGTGCTGTTCATAGTTCACTCCTGAAAAAATATTTCAAAGCAGTATGTAAATTGCTCCTACCATAATATTGCAACATTTAATTATTCATCCACTAAAAATGTTCTTATTTGCACAATGAGCAAGCCAAATATAGTAATTGACCTCATTCTGATTAATACGGGAGAACCTGTGAAGGTAAAAAATAACCAAACCCAATTTTCTCCCTTCTCACTTTAACTACAATATTAAAAGTAAATCAGAGAAAAAAAGCCAATGACAGACTTGCAGAAGTAGCTACTTGATTCACCACTTCCTCTGTAGAATCATGTGCATCAGTCCAAATAGAACTTAAAATGTCACCTTATCTGAACAGTGACATTTAATGCTTGTTAGGTGTAAATAATTGCACGAGATGCAAGAAGGCAGAAGTTCTCTTCTAAGCTAGAGCATAATTAGGAAATTAGAGAGGAACCACTTCACAGAACAGGATGGGAGGGCAACATCTGGCCCAAGTTTTCATTAAAAATAGATCACACATAGTATTTATTCCTGATTTATTATTTCAAAGAAATCAATGAAAGACTCCCACCAGACATGCAGCACAGGCTTCCAAGTCTTTAGTATCTTCTGGAGGAAATCAGCCGACATAATCACTATACTTCTCCAACAGCAAAAGTCAGCAGATGCACAGAGAGAAGCCCATGTTTTAGCTTTTTCCCCAGAGTCCATGAGAATCCACGGTCCTCTCCAAAATCCAGCACAGTCGTTTCCAGCTTCAGAAATTCTTTCTTCTGAACTCTTAAGGATTATGAATTAATTAAATCTTTAATCAAACTGAACTAGCTCCTCTCAAAAACAAAAACAGAAAAATATTAACATTAAAGGACATTTCTGTCAGGAGCATGAGAGTACAGAGCAGACCCTTTTCAAGCCGAAGAAACAAATTAGAAGGTTAAGATGTTAAAGATCTGGAACTAAAACAAAACCATGCGGGAAGGTAAAGCTGAGAGAGGAAAGGATACGCCTGTCTGAAGGAATACATAGCTGCTGGAAAAAAAAATGTTGGAAAAAAAACCACATCACGAAAAACACTACTTAACCTTAAATTATTATCTCCTCATTTAACTATATTTGATTTCCCATACAATATCTGCCTCCAGATCTATGAGACTGGTTTCCTGCTTTTGGAAATACTCCCTACTCTCCTGAGGAATACGGAAACTCCAAGGCCACGCACTCCAGCTCTTACTAGAGCCCAGGTGGTCGGTCACTACTGCTGTGGGTCAAGCAGAAAGGAAGCCAACTTCAGATACTGAGCGAATGACTTAGTCCTGGGGTGGATGTCTCTACCTGGCTGAGTTTCACTACCATAAAATCATCATCAAGGTTGAAGCCGTGTGTTTGTTCTGCATGTAGCTCAGGTTTGCATGTGCTATTCTCAAAAACATATATGAGTTTGTTTACACAGCAAGCCGAAGAGTGGATCTGAAAAGCACTGCTGCTTGTTTTGCAGTTAGCTGCTTGTATGTCAGAACTTTTCCATTCAGCTCTTGGGTATTAGCAAACCTCTGCACAAGATCATCATCAATTAATCTCTGATGGAAACGACTTACAGGCTTTACACATTTCCACACACTTTGTAGCATAGTAACTGTTAGGCAGTTATCAATAAATGAATTATCTAGCCTCATATGGGTGAGGAAGGAGTTTGGAGACAATGTTCCTATAATATTTATAGCTGGAAGAGCTATGGTAATTTTTTTGTTTTCAAAGAAATGAATTGCCTCTGATTACACCTCTTCTCACATTAGTTATACATTTTACAAGCTGTTTACATAATTAAACAGGTAATAATTTATTTTGTCACAGGGGACAGTCAAATGACTGTGAAATGCTAGCTTCTCATCTGGCCCCGTGTGCTCCCGTATCGAGTAAAGCAATTAATTTCTACAGCTTCACCTTAGAGGGCTGCACAGAGCTTGCTGGAAGGCTCAGAGGATGATCAGAAGGGCTGGTGATGTGCATACCCACGCATACCTTGGCAGCGAGGCCTCCTAAACTCAACAGCAACCTCCTTGCTCTCCATGCTACAAACAGTCCCAGATACAAATGGTGTTTACACAGAGTAACATTCAGCTTGGAGACCTTTTTTTGTATGGTGATAATTGTATGTTGACAATTTGATATTGTATTTTAAAATTCATCTAACTTCAAAGGTATTCTGTAAAGCATCTCTAGCTATTTTAAAAGACAGGACAATCTTCTCAAGGAAAATTTTGAGAATTAAATTCTGGGATTTCTAAAATCAGCAATAGCATAAGCTAGAGTAGTAACAAAAAAAATGACCACCAGAGAAGGCCATTTTTTGGCCTCCACAACACTAATAAGTGGTCCACTTTTCAGACAACAGTAACAGTCATTTCTTCTAACATAAAAATGACAGAACCAATCTACATATAATAGAAAATAATATATAAAAGAAAATACAGTATATTATATGAAACATATAATAATAAATAATAAATAATAAAACATGCTCTAAAGAAAGTTTCCTGAACAACACTGATTTTTATATGCATATTAAAAGATTGCTAAAATGGATTTACAACACAGAAGCTCACACCAGAAAAAGTCATTCATCCTCTAATTGCAGACCAAGGAGGGCATGCAAAGGGGCCCTGCAAGCATTATGAACACAATTTAAGGAGTAGAAAGCAATTATTTGTTGGTTAATTTGCTTGGCCTAACAGCTGGTTAGTATTCATATGGTCATCAGCACAGGTAATATACCCAATGAGTCTTTGCTGGCTTCTGTGATTTCAACCTTCCTTAGCCTTATTTGGCCCATGTGCTGACTTGCACCTTAATGAGCTGCTCATGAGCTGGTGAGCTGAACCCAACCCCATTGCTGGACTGTACGCTAAGGGCCACAATGCTGTGTTCCTCTAGCGTAGAGCTTTTACATTAGTCTTGAGGAGCATTTAGAGAAATCTCCCATTTGAAGGCACTTGCATCCTCTTTCTGGATTACACCACACTACACTCTGTGCACAAAATGATTACACATGTTAAAAAAATAGCAACCCCTGTTGCACAAGTAGCCTGGGTGTGACATGTAGACAGAAGAGCTCAATTCATGAGTTTTTGCTCTACCACTTTTGTGCTTGGAGCTTAGTCATGACCCTCATGACTTCTAGGCCAGCCTCTCACCCTGGGTCTTTCCCAGAAACAGGAAAAGTCTTTCCATGGCCCAGGTCCCTGCCTTGGACTTGCCTCTCAGCCAAGGAGGCCAGGCTCTCCCCAGGTCACCCTCCTGCACAGACTCCTTGGCGTGCCAGACACTTGACCCAGAGCCGAGTGCTCTTGGACTGGGAAGGGAGCCAGACACAGAAGAGAAGGATGGCAGCTAGGGAAACATGGGGGAGAAAGAAGCTAAAAAGGGACACCATGTGTGAGATGAAAGGAGGAACAAAGATGGTTCTATATTTTGTTGTTAAGAGCACAAATATTGAGATGCTCCTAATTGCAACCTCCTTTATTGAGGTACCTTAGCTGCAGGAGAGTGTGTGGTTCCCTTTCCTCCCCTACAGGAGACCTGCCCACATCCTGCACCTACCCAGCGGTAACTGTCACCTCAGGCGCTGGCTGCTGCCCACTCCCAGCAGCAGGCACTGCTTCCCTGACCAACAAATGGGAGGTGACTGCTGGAAAAGGCCAGCACTGTAGAGAATCATCACGCGGTGAGGGATGTGCCAGCACAGGCATCATTCGTCTCCTCTGCCAGAGAGGCCTGAGGGGACCGGCCCCTGCAGCACCTACAGGATCCATCCATCTCAGAGCAGCTTGCCTTGTGTCATCCTGAAGAATGAGGTGGGCCAACCTGAAACAGTGAACGTGTCTCTTGAAGAGGAGTACGACTGATGCACACAGCCACAGCAGTGCTCACAGCACACACAGCAGAGGGTGACACAATGCCTTAACAGCCATCACCCCCAAGGCTATGGAGACTACCAGCTTGTCTGGGGCTCAGTCCTAACCTGTGGCGGGCACGCAAGCCCATCAGTGTTGCACATGCACCACATGTGCTAGGAATGCTAGGAATGGGCATGGGCTAGTAAACACCAAGGAGTCCAGGGTGCTTGTGGTGTGAAGAGCAGAGCCACTCGCATAGCGCTCGGCACAGATTCAGTCGGATAGACAGCCAAGGAGGGACAGCTGCCATGCCGGGCCCCCGGCCAGGGCAAGGCATGTCCTTCACTGGGCAGCATCACCAGAGCAATAGCACAGGCTAACTACCCTTTAAAGCATCTGGAAAACACAAAACCTTTCCTAGAGGAATTTTAAGAATGGAAACCATTTCACCTGACTGCTATGTGTAGTATATTAGAAATGCCTGCCCTTGGCACATAAAGCTAGTATAACACCTTGGGGCATAGATTCGGGGGGAAATTCAAGCAAGTTCTCACACATTAAGTCTAATCCCACCTCTCCTCTGCTAAAGGGAAAGCCTTGGTGCCTCCTGGGCATCTCTAGGAAACTTCTGAGCTATTCACTTCTATTTGCAATGCAAAATACCTTGTGTTGTTCCTCTCACTAAAAGATAAAAATGTTGTGTTTACAGCTTAAAGAGGTTACAAGGACTTTTCTGCTCAGGACAGCACTCTGCCCACGAGCAGAAGTTCACCAGGTAGCAGAGACGGCAACCGTGGGGCTTGTGTTCTTGTGGAGCAGGACACAACGTCACCCTCGAAGCTGCTGAGCTCTCAGGTTTGGGTTTGGGACCTCATTACCAAACCATCTGGGTGAAACAATTGTCTCTTCTGGCATCACCTAGGAAAAGTCTGGAGTCTCATATCACACCTGCAGGATCTTGTAGTCAAAAATCCTGTTCTGGAATATGACTTTGGTCGCTGTGGGCACCATCATATTTCTATACAATTCTGTATCAACAACCCATGCTTTAAATCATGTGAAAATAGCAAACTTACAGATACTTATACTGAAAATACGTAGGAGACAAGAAAATAAAGGCACACTTCCTATAATGACCATATGCATTAGCACGAGAGTCACTTATGTGAAATAACAAAATCTATATTTTTTTCAATAAAACTACAAGATGTAAGGAGTTAGAGGTGGCAAAAATGCTATGAAATATTTAGCCATAGACCATAATACCTCATGGAAAACATCCCAATTTGATCACAAAATGAACACAAACCAGTAAGTAAACAGAGAGCATAATGCAAAGTGACACAAGCCAACATATTACTGGTATTTCAAATGTCATTAGTTCTTCAGCTCTGGATTCAGTTAAATCTGCCGAGAGGATGTTTTAGTCCTTTTAATCCACACAGTCACCTGTCAATACATTAGTTTCCTCAGTTGTGATAAATGATTTATCACTATACGAGGCAAAACACTATTTGAAAAGAATGTCAATCCTCAATATTATTCTGAAAAAATAAAAAAACCCTCCACTTTTGAAAATGCAAAACTCTTTAATCTTGAATAAGGTGCTTTATAACGTTCCTATATGAAACAGCAAAAAGAAAAAAGTTCTCGTTGGCTGGCAGCCAGAATATATCCCACATGATGAATATGCAGATATCAGGTAATAATATAAAGCACTGCTGGCTTTAGCTTTGCTGTCCTTGTTCTGTGAGGTCTGGGGAAATGTCACCATACACCTGCTTCCCATCAACGCAATTCTGAATGAAAAATATATCCATTTACAATTAGATCCTATAAATTCAACACTGTGACTACAGAAGCAGCAGTGCCACGTGCAGTAGCCCTAACTCTGTTCCCTAATGGATGAATGTAAAATAAGTATTTCGAACACTTCAAAATTCCCTGTACCAAAAACTCCCAAATATTTCAAGACAGCTCAGTTGTGTTTAGAAGTTTACTTACTGCTTTTCTTAATTCTCATTTAATTAATGTCTTTTTCTTTGTGTTTTCAAGGCTCTACACCAGAGACTGACAGATGATGTTTTCCAAGTGGGAACTCCATAGAGGACCATCTGTTTTTAAAATGGCTGCTATCTCACATTCTTCTTAATGTTACCATGTGGCTTTGATTCCTGGCAGCCCAAGAAGCCTAAATCTTTCCTAGCTTTTCTCTCAGTGGATAAACAAGATGCAAAGAATTTTTTTTTGAAGCTTCTAGAGACATATAACTTAAGTGACAAAGAGCTAACAGTCTCAAATATTTCAGGAGTTCTGCATTGTGTCCAACTCCATTGAACAGTTTTATCCAGCTGGATAATCTAACACTTAAAAAATGTGTATACAAAAGGTGTACGTGACCATGTGCAAGTAGAAATAATACCAGTTTTGGCCACATCACTGCGCCCTGTAATTCCTGTGTTAATTTTGCACATTTGGTTGCAACCATTCCCCTGTCCCCTGCTCCCTCCCAGGGCCAAGTCAACACCAGCGGCTGCCGCATCCTGATCGTGGTCAACACCAGCACCAGCCCCTCAATCCACAGAGACCTCCCAGCTTTGGGAAGGTGGCGCCAATGTGTTTCTTCTTGTCTTCCTTACTCGAGAAGAGTGGGAGGAAGAGGATGGAGACCCTAACGTGGAGGATGCCAGGAAGAAAGGGAGCACGGAAGGCGGGTGCGAGGGACGTTGCCATTACGGAAGGAAGATGACAGAGTGGCAGGAAAGAGGCAGCAATGCCCTGGAGGATACACTTCAGCTACTCAAATGCTGTTCTGGAAACAGAAAAAAAGCTGTGAGTTTGGCCTAGCTGGGAGCCATGCTTCTCTACAACCTGGGCTACTTAGTGCCATAAAGCAAAAGAAAGGCAATGGCAAATCTAAACTCTGAAATATAAACTAATCTTTAAGTCCATGTGAATTTGTTAAGCATGGTGGAATTTCTCAGAGAAAAAAAAAAGCCATTTCTGCATTCCAGGAGCAACTAAATAAATTTCCACTTACAGTGAAATTATATTTTAAGCATTGTACAAGCATACAACAAGAGGCAGTCACTAAGATGAAAAGTAACTTAAACAAGGCAGATACTGAAGAAAGTTGGTAGTATGCTCATCTTGTAGTGAACAGTGACCTGATGCCCTAAGATCCCAGTTTTCCATTTTACACAGTACTCTAATAGTAGGAAGCAACAGGGTGGAAAAATGAATTTTAGCTTTATTTAAAATAAATTAGCATGAAAGGCATTGATTATATGGCATTGATCAAAAACATGAATCAATATATTCCAAGTATTACAAATGCTTCTTTTTACATCTTATCCCCTTTAAACACTTACTTCTATTCCATAATGAATAGTTCTCATTCATCTTAACAAATGCACATATAACGCACATAATACTTGAAGAAATGGTATAGAATCAAGTTTTATATTACCAATTATTTATTCATAGATTCTCTTGAAATCAGAACAAATGTTTTAAGAATGACTATGAAATGAATGAAATTGTGATTTTATTGCAAATTTCTAATGATAGAAACTCTGCTGCATGTATTCATCTGCCTTGCACTGCTTCATTACACGTTTTCATATAAGTTTCTCACGTATAAATCTTTCCACCAGGTGATTGTTCTCCAGGAAAAAGCCTTACAGGAAAAATTCTTTTCCTTGGGAACTTATTTCCCTCCAATTCATGGCTCTTGCACTAACTCTGTGATGGTTTGCTTTATCGCACAGTCATTTCTACAGCCAATAACTATTCAGTTACCTTCCCCTGATGAAAAGAAAATAAACAAAGCACCAACGATAGTCTCTACATATAACAACAGGAATATTTCTAATCTATTGTTCCATCACAGGGTTTGGCAGGGAGAATTATTAAATTATTGCCATAAAAAGAAGTGGTTATACAGACAACTAAGATATTCTTTACTGGTAAGAATCTCCCCCAAAATATAATTTTCCAACTGAAGAGAAAGGGGCAAGGAAGGAATGCAAGTTCAGACAGAAAGCAGCTCCCCGATGGGCCGGAAGGGGCTGTGGATGCACAGAGGCCACTTTCCGCCAAGCCACCTTGGGTCACATCCCAGGACCATGGGTCCTGCAAGGAGGTCACACCAGGCCTGTTGGCTGTTGACCGTTAACGGCTGGAGCGGCCACACCCACCCACTCCTGCGCTACTCCCTGGGCCACAGCAGGGAGCTGAAGCGGCTCCCTCTCCCAAGAGCTATCCCGCATTTTGTTCCTGTGTCAAGTCTAAGTCCTGCTCACGGAAAATAGTCCGTCTGAGCACTTTCCAGACTAGGGGCCAATAAAGATAATCTCTGCTACAAAAGGTATTTTTCTTTTTTGGTTACTTTTAAAATAATGATTTCTTCACGATAAAGGCTCCTCAACATATGGATTTATCTATAGAAGTCTGTCCAGAGTCTATCAGACTTATTGAAAAGCTAGATCAGCAAGTATTAAACACCCCTAGTTCTGTGTGAGACGACACTTTCTGAAAACAAGTGCAGTCCTTTCATCTACCATGTTGTTTCTTGGAAATCTTTCCTCCCTCACACTGTGATTTTATTTATTTACGGTCTTCATTTCCTTTTCACCTTTATAAGGAGAGAAAGAAGGAGAAAAAAAAAAAGTGCTTTGCTACCATGATATTAGCAAATCACCAGGTAGTTTGGCTTATACAACTGAGTGGTGAATTAGCAGAATTTGCCTCACTTTTTCCTTCCCATCACTTTTGCAGCTCTGTTCCAGGGGTACCCACCGACAGCAGTAGAATGCCACCTGCCTTCTGGTTTGGACACAGGATATTTCCACAGTTCATTACTCTTAGGATAATTTTGAATTGGACTGGATTGAGACTGGATTGGATTTGGATTGAGAATGCTAAATTTTGCTTAAGTGTGCATCGCTTTTGTTTCAAAAAAAAAATGGCTGCTGTACTCAACTACAAACAGAAACACAGGCAAATTGCAAGATATCCTTAGTGATCCTTCAACAGTTTAGAAAGTTTGAATCAGCCTCAGCATCACTTTCCCGATTATATTCTGTTAAGAGCTGATGAACTGTATTTCAACTGGTCTGAAGGCATATGCAGTGAAAATTGGGTTTCCATCTGTTTCCCAATTATTCTCATATCAGACATGTAGGTTGAGAGAGAGCACCAAAAAACTCTGCTAATAAGGTCCTGCACAATTTCTCATTACAGATACCAGAGTTTTTCAAAAGTATCAATCTATTACTTTGAACCATTATGTTCCTAAATGTGAGTTTTAAATGTCAAATGGGAGATTAGGAAATTTTGCCTTAATCATCTAATGCTAATCTCTCATGCAGGCTCTTTTACTTGCATAAATTCATCAATTAAAATCAAGGATAATTGCTCTTAACCTAATATAACTCATGGGGTGGCCCAAATGTGGCTTAGTGTAGGAAACGGCCTCAGCCCACGTGAAGTATTTCTGTATTTTAGCAGAACTAGGAATCTTTCCAGATGAAGGGATCTACTTCTGGCAATACAGGAGAACAGCCATTTCTTTCCACTGCAGGGAGAGGAGACTCTGGAGACACAGGATCTAACTCCAGTGGACACGCCAGTGCGTTCCTGTGGCTCACGTTTCCACCGTGCAAAATAAGGACTTGCTTCCATGGTAAAACATGGTGAGCTCTCCTGAGCAAAGACAGAGCAAACAGGACCGAGTAAGGTCATGATAAAACAGCAGAATTTCAAAGTCTTCATCCACATCACTGATATCACATTGACTGACACACTTAGAAGCTTCACTGTTTTCCTTGGTCATTATAGTCATACAATAACAGAATCACAGTATTTGTAAGGTTGGAAGGGACCTCTAGAGATCATCTAGTCCAACTGCCCTGCTCTAACAGGGATACCCAGAGCACGGGGCACAGGGCTGCATCCAGGCAGGTTTGGAAGATCTCCAGAGAAGGAGACTCCACAGCCTCCTGGGCAGCCTGTGCCAGGGCTCTGTCACCCTCACTGTTAAATGCGTATAGTGTGTTTCTGTCCCCATTTTTATTATACAAGAGCTGTTTTATTGCTTGCATTTTGCTATTACTACTCTTAATTGATTTTTGTTTGTGAATGTTACAATCCATAACAAACTATAAATAGCATAAACTAATATACTAGTATTTTCTACGTGTATTAAAAGCATAAATCAGTATATTTAACACTGTCTTTACTTGCACTCAACCATTCACATTCTTTATATTCTCAAATACATCTAGAATTGCTGAAAGAGTTTTCTAGCAAAATGCAGTCTTTTCATAACAAGTTATTGATCACTGTAGTTCACTTCACTATAGTACAAGATTTTCCACACCCATCCATTTTGAGAAATAATCACAGAATCACAGAATGGTTGAGGTTGGAAGAGACTTCTAGAGATCATCTAGTCCAACCCCCCTGCTCCAGCAGGGACACCCAGAGCACATTTTTCCAGAAATAATCAGACTGCTAGTAGAAAAGTTATTAAAAAAAAATCATTCTCCAGTTTTGTGCTTGAGTTAGAGAGAAGTTCAGAAGCAGCTGATTAGACAGATGGGTAGGAGGAGAGGTGCACCTTCAAAACATGAAAGTCAAAAGACCAGAAACTACCAGCAGTTACTGTCTGTGACACAAGTCACGTACTTAAGTCTTGCATTTTTGGAAATATAGACACTTGCAGAAACAAGGGCATGAATCTAAATGGAGTAAAGGAGGGGAGAAAAAAAAGAAAAGTCCAGATACAAACACACCCCCTAGTTTATTTTTATTATTTAGCTAATTGAATCACTTGCCCTGCAGCAATGACATGAATAGATTTTATGCACCTTTCTGCATTTTATGAAGTAACAAACAAATGTATCTTATTAAAAATAAATTTTAATTTTAGTAAAACATTACAATGAAATAAATTCTACAGTGATTAAATCCATGTGATCCTTACCTGTATCAAATAATAACTGAGTGAATGATCTAATCATTAATGATAAGGAGTTTTACTCTATTAATATTTTCCTTTTCTCCTCCCCTTCCATTTCACTGATAGCTCACATCTATTAGTTTATTCGCTCCTCCTCTTAGACTGTAGGTCAATGCTTACAAAGACGTAACAGAGATCTTATTTTTGAATAGCTGAATGTACAGATATTCCTTAATTTTTCTACTGCAAGCCTACAATGTTCCCCTTCATTTCGAAAGGCATTTCTTCTGAGGAGAAAGAGTGCTGGTAGCATGAAATCAAAAATGCCGCTGTCACCTCCAAGTTCACATGTGGCTTGAGAAAAAGAGTCAAGCTTCCCAAAAGACAAAATTAAAAAAAAATAAATTAAAAAATCACTCTTTGTGGGGAGATCCTTCAGGATGTGTTTAGTTGTTATTGGCAAGAAGCTGGAGTGCAGCCGGCGCTCGCAGCAGCTATCAGCATTCCCGGAGCAGAGCACTTTGCTGGACGATCCTGAACGGAGCCTCCCCACTCGAAGGCGCAGCCTGTGCGGGCAGAGGGACACTTCAAACCAGACTCCATCCAGACCTCTCCCTGTGCCTCACTCTGCCTTGGGAAACACAGACAGACTCAAGAAAAATCCCGGGGAAAATGGCAACATCCCAGGCCCCTCTCCCTGCACCCTTTCTGTCTTCGAAAGTCCTCTAAACCAGTTTGGTAAGTGTCTTGCAAAAATACAGCCTGTGCTGGTGTGATTATTTTTTTCACCAGACTACTATCAAAATATAATAGGTAAAGCTTTTTGTATATATTAATTGGTATAATCATAACTGATGCTAAGAAAAGAACATAACAAGTATAAATGCTCCACATTCTCCCATCAGTAGAGAAGCTTCCTTCTTATGCCAAAGAGAAAAATCAAGCCCAAGAAGCACATTTGACTATGAACCTATTTTAATAGCAAGTTAATTTTCTACCCTGCATCTTACTCTTTCCCTACTCTATCCATTTCTAACCTTTAATAAAGGGACACAATTCAGCTTTTGTATTTTATCATCACTAAATTTCATTTGCTATGAAAATTAGAATTTCTCAGCTAGAGGTCTCCCCTCTCACAAGCAACAGAAGGAAAAAATGACAAGCAAAGAATAATGCGAATCAGCCTAATAAAATCCACGGTCTTCTCTGAAAAACACAAGTAAGGCTTTATTCAGTTACTCACAAGAGTCAAAGCTCAACACCTCAGCTGACAAGGATACGACAAACTAAAGATTAGAGAGCGTTTCTTAAAAACAATGCATGAAACCAGCTTACTTTTTTTTTCAGGCAGGATTATGATCAGATTGACATGAGCATTTGATTTCCCTACATTCATTTGATTCATAAACAGCTGTTCAATTTTTGCCTCTATAAAGAAAGTATTAGAGCTGTATGAAGGTATCAAGACATCTGTTCAACTGCACATATATCTATCTAGGAGATTAGCTAATTTTGTGTTTCTAAATACGTCTTCATTTAAGGATGACAAATGCTTTAAAAATACAAATTAAACATGACAAAATTCTAGAGGTTTAAGTGCTACATGCAATTTCAGAAAGAAACAGAGAAAAAGAATGTGTGGCTTGCCCAAATTGAAGAGTAAAGTAGAAGGGGTGCCCAGATTTCATCATTTGTCTTGTAACAAACAGAATTTTTAATGAGAACTAAGGACACAGATATGAATTCAAATGTTACACTAAAAAAAAGCCCCAAATAGTCTTTGACTAAAAGCTATTCATGAAACAAACTTCAGGCACACGGCAAAATAAAAACAGCTGACCAGATAGGCTGAAATTTTGTCCTCGGAAATAGTAGGAATTGGAGCTTCCTGGTTTTTAGACAGGATGCTTAGCTTTTAAATAGTGGCTGTAACATAATACATTCCAAAGTTATAAATTAATGTTAGATTGTACAACAACACTAGCATAAATTTAAGAAGTCCATTTTTTCATTCAGTTACATACAGTGCAGGAGAATGCCTGAGCTGCTGGAATTGACCCTTTAAACCTGCGCCACAAAAAACCACATGCTTCTTAAAAGTTAATTGGAACTAAGCGTAGCAATATTTTCATCATTACCACTGAATTACTTTGTCCTTGACAAAATTTAGGTTGAAAATTGCAATTTAGATGTGATTGAAAACAATCCTCCGGGCCTCACAAGATAAGTTTTTAAGGAAATTGCACTACCTAATCTGACTTCCTGAATACCAATAGTGGACAGACTGCCCTCACCCAAAGGAAGGATGGCAACTTCCACAGACACTGCTTTGAATGTAATTTCTCTACTTCAGAATCGATCAGCCTGGTTGAATTTTAGACTATTTGTATTTTTTAGCAAAGATGCTGCAGCTTTTCTGACCACGTAAGCAGATTCACATTTTGTAACTAGTGATATATTTATTAAGATTTGTTTCTTACTTGCTGTTAAACTAATAAATCAGTTACCACTGTTTACCATACATTCCCAGTCACCCTGCTAATCCAGGGCTCGTTTGAGACTCGAGGGGAAATCTGCACACTGTTATTCCTACTCTTTCCTCTGACCCAAACCCTGCAATCCTGCCAGCAGAGAGGATAAGGGAGACTCTCCCCTACACAGTCATCTCTATTCAGCATGGCTAATACCAGAGTTGACACCCTGGGCAGCACCAGCAGCTGATCAGACTGAGAGAGAGAAGGACTTTGAAAGGGAGTCTCTACCTCTGAGGGACAAAGTCGAATTCAGACCAAAGATCCGGTCATTTCAAATACCATTTTCTGTTGTTTTCTGCCTCTCTCAGTATCCGGAGGCAATCATGCAACTCTGCTTTGATCATTTGCTTTATAAACACACGTTCTTGTTCTCTGAAAGCAAGACAGGCCACAGAAAGAAAATGAAAAGCATCCTGAAAAACAAGTGACAGCAACACAAGCATAAGACAACCATTAACTCCATTTTGCAGGCTGCTTTTTCATACAAGATCAAAAAGAGAAACAAGAAAGTCACGTGGTTGAAGAGGAAATTTCTGAAATAAAGAGCCATTAAAAAAAGCAAACAAGAAAAAAATGCCTATGGCTTTAGATAAAAAAAAAAAATAGAAAAAAAAAGAACACTTAAACTGATCCGGGAGTAGAAGGAAGAGATGCAGCAGATGGAGAACAGAACAACATCTTGAGTTAATTTATTCTTGAAGTACAAAGTGAGTTTTATGATATAATTGAATTAAGGAGTCAGAGGATGAAATAACCTTTTCCTATTGTGCATATTGTTTGCACGAAAACAAGCAGAGCAAGTTGCCTGAGAATTTTACAAAATCCCCTCGAAGTCCTCGAAAGCTACTGCGTGGTGGCTCTAAGCCGAGCCCGCTGGTCCAGGAACGGGCCTAGGCCGGTGTCAATTACCACCGCTGCCTCACGGATGCTCTGCCGCGGCCATGCTGCTGCCAGGATCAACTCCATGCCAACAAATAAATAAAACTAGACATTATCATCCCGGCACACATACACACACGCACTGATGCCTCGTCAGCCCAATAGCGGCCAACTTCCTGTGCTTGAGAAAGCAACAAGAATTGCTATTGAAAAATACATTAAAGTTATTAATCCCATCAGAGAAGGGTTTGCCCATGCTTGCCACTCAGGTTACGCATCATATCATGGTGCGCTTGCATTTCCCCCCCGCCCCTTCCAATATTGTAAGAAGAAACAATTTGGCATCAAAATTTTGAACAGTCTTACAAGTTGTCTCAAAGTTTATGGGTTTCATAAATATATGCTTCCCTCAATCAGCTTGAACTCTGGTGATCCTCAAATTGATGATCTATTGTGGTAAAGAATAATTTTATAGTAAATATATGAGAATAAATGCTCAGTTAGATCAATTTCTATATTCTTTTTATATACCCCTCAATTTTATTATTTAAGATGGCCTTAGTATCAAGTTTCCCAGTGATAAGTGAGGTGCATTCAGCTAACAGGAGGGTCTTTAATGAACTGCTTACAGGTCCTGCTCCCTCAGCAAGGGTGAATCCTGATAGCACGAAAGAACTGCAGCCTTTTAAAGGTATTTCTCATTCAAGACACTGAGCAAGACACTTGGAACATTTTCCCACCATTTCCAAGAGAAGGGCTCTTCCTTTCTATGAAATACCTTACTTTAGCTGAAGAAAGAATGGAAAAGAGGGACAACTCTGTATTCTGACAGTAAATAGGGTTAAGTCCCCAACAAGACCTGGCTCCACTGCATGAAATTCTGCAAAGACCCCAAATTGTACTTAGCACCCACAAAGGATGGCTTGGAGTTATTACAGCAGAGAAAAATTCTGATAGGAGAAACACGGAGCGCACAAGCCGCGCCATTGGTGCAGTAACGGAAAATGAAACATTAGCATCACCCTGGATTATCCCTGGGTACAGGTGCTGCTGACCAGCAGGAGGATGGGAGGGATGAGGACAGATTGGAAATATTTGGCAAGGGAGGACCAAAGCTGAGAAACAGCAGGCAGGAGAGCGCTTTGTAAATGGCATCTTCATACTTTTTCTCCTTTTTTTTTTTTTTTTTTTGTCTCCTTCAGACTCACACCAATTATGAAAAGCTGCACAGAGATTAGGGGGGAAAAGATGAAAACAACCAATAAACTACTCAAGGTATACATAAGGCAAGGGAAAAGAGTAATATCCCTTCTATATTTTAGGAGCTTGGGGAATGCTGGAGGAACAGAGGACGCCTTCTATATCAGGCTAAAATCTCAAGCCGATTTTGCTCACGCTGGGTTTTATTTGGAAGCACAAACCCTTCCGGGAGCCTCCGCATGACCCAGGATGCCTGCGTGGGCGCAAGCGGTGACACGGAGCCACCAGGGCACCCGCACAGCGCCCGGTGCTGCCATGCTGCTGCTGCCACCGCGCCCAGCACCAACACCCGCTCCGAGCCGGGCACGGGGACCAAGGAGGCTCAAGGGACGCTGCAGTTCAAGCCCTGCCTCGTATTCAGCCTCGAGCTCCCACCTGCAATGAAAACATACAGTGGGGAAAGCTAGAGATAGCACATGGGGGGTTGCACGTGAAAGAGTGGTTAAATTTTACAGAACTTAATCAGCGCTGTTTAAAACATTAATATATGATTATTCATCTCTGGAATGGGGATAAATATATATCCCAAAAGGTTATTGTGTTACTGTTAATACCAATGCCTATTAGTAGCTCTACTCAAGCCTTTTCTTCTGGGGCTGTTATGCACTTCCACTCAGTTCTATTTAGCTGTATCGGGAAAGGGCATTTTCTTCCCTTCCCCAAACAGTTTCTGTCATCATTTTCTTCTCCAAGCGGACACCACTGCTTATGTTCCCCTGAGCTTAAACACAATGGCCTCCCTGGACTTCACACCCTTCTAGCTATCAGCGAGTTTGAATTTTAAGTCCTGAGAACAATACAGTAAAACTGTTACTTTTAATGTTTTAAATGGTGGTGGTCTGTATGAATTCACATATGCATATATATATAT
>VZSG01000459.1:0-18071 GCA_013398315.1 Nothoprocta pentlandii | reverse complement strand
CAATATGGTGGTGATGTGTAGAATTGGTCCTAACCTGTTCCACACGTCTGGTGACAGGTAACTCGTCCCCACATGCTCCACTCTGCTCCCTTTGTTGCAGACTGGCAGCTTGGGCACACTTCTCACCGTGCAGGTGCTTTCTTTTGGCAGACTGGTCGAGATAATAGAGCAATCCAATCAAAACATCCCTGAGAACCCCCTGACAGAACATTTGCTACTTTAGAAACATTTGCACTCACCATATGGTGAGGGCAGCTTAGGCTATGAAACTGTGATAATTTTTGTTTTCACTCAGTGAGGACATCTGAGATTTATGATGGCCAAAATTCATTAAGTGTTGACAAAGCCATCCAAATTTTTAAAGCAATTTGTAGGAGAGTTTCAGTGCTGAATAAAGGAGAGACATTTGGTTCAGTGCTAGATATACAAAATTGTGTATATTTCCTCAAACATTAAAAGCCACCAACTCTTGAATGGAGGCGCTTTTTATAATAGCAGAAAAAAAAAAGACTGCAATACTAGTGATATTGTTTGCACTTTTTATCAGTAAATATTTTCAAGAAATGTCCTTACCAAAACATGAAAAGGAATGATAACAACAAGCATGATAAATCATTAAATCATAATCACTTCTTTCACATTTTCAAGCGAATATATTTCTTAAATTTATCATACTTTTTAGTTTGTTTTCAGAAATGGAAAAGGTTCATGTGTTTAACTTTCAGAATCAGAATCTTTTGTATGTTCCTTAACATAGAACATACGAGTGACACTTATTTTACATCATTCCATGTCATTATTATAAGATATTACCATAAATAGATTAAAATTATGCACTAGCATAAGTTACTTTCAACTAATTAAAAGCCCTCATAGATTATTACCTCTTACTTAACCTATTCACCAGATTTCACAGCAGCAGCATTTTTATATTGTCCTATTACAAGGGATATTAACTGCCTCTTAATTTCCATTCATTCTTTAACTAGGGGAGTTTCTGAGAAAAAAAAAAAAAAGAAAAGAAAGAAAAGAAAAGAAAGAAAAGAAAAATCATGGTCTTCTCCTTAACAGAAAGTGTTCCCATATTAATCTGAGAGAGGCGGGGGGAGAAATATATTGACTTCACTGGGAAAGGCATGTATCTTATTTACAGTTTATTGATGAGGGAACTGAGACACAGGGAAGGAAGCAACTGGTTTTGGTCACACAGAAAAGTAGCAACAGGTAGAAGATTAGACACGGCCTATTCACCAGGTCACATGCTCTCCATTAGACTATGCTTTCTTCTTATGACTCCTGATTCTAGTATTATAAAGCTAATGGATTATACAATATGCATTCATTTTTCCTTGTTTTAACATTACAATATTCCTCATGCTGACATGGTAACTAATGCCTCCTGGTGGTGACTGCCTCACCCTCTTCAACACCGTTTCTAATAATTAATTAGATATCAGGAAAATAATTACCATAAGCAAGCAGACCATAGCTTCTTCATTTAAAACCACCTCCACGAGATCTCATTTGTTTCAATGAACGAAAAAGCAAACCCCTACTGCATATGCTTATCTTTCCAAGAGACTTGAAGACCATAGCTTACCTGCTTCATGAGCTACTCCAGTGACTATGAACTATCACGTTTTTCCTCTACAGACTTCACCAATATCTGTTCCCATCACCTAGTTTCTGCCTTATAGCGCGTCCTATAGCGTGAAACTGCCATAGAAATAAGCAAACAGTCCTCTGTTTCAAAAGTCTCTGTAAGGGCAAAGGTAGAAGATGCAAAGCCAGCTCTGGGGACATGCATTGGGAGTGAACACCACTTGTGCTGCTCCCTGAGCCACTGACACTGACTCTTGGGCTGCAAGCAACTACTGAACGGCCACCTCTTTCCTGTGGGCTGGATGAACAAGGGCCTGGGACAGAAGTGATTTTCGTTGGCATTTAAACAATTGTTGCCCCAGCTCCAAAGAAAATGAAAGCTACAGGAACTAAATATAACCTTCCTACTGCTACAGCAGGGCTCTGCCCTGTCAACAGGGCTATTTCCATCTTCCTGGCCAGACTGTCATTCCACAATTGCTCTACATTATTTCAAAGCAGCGTTTTAAAGTCCAGCACCCCCGCTGTCAGGCTATAAGGCAATTGAATGAAGAGTATGAGCTTGAGGGCTTATTGCCCCCACGTGCTGTGCTGATACGTGGATCACTGGCTGGCATTTAGGTAGCAAGAAGCCTTACCCTGGCAATCAGGCACAGAAAATAACCCGTAGGCTGTGAAGAGTAGCTGTTCTGTCAAAGGGCAGAACAGATCCATGAAGCTCTGAGACAACAGCCCAGAACAGCACAGTAAGTAACTGAGGCCAGTAACCTATGACAAAAATCTCAGTTCAAAGCACATGCAGCATAGTAAGAGTTTTAAGTCGTCTTGCTTCTCCCTACAGGGACTTGCTTGTAGGCCTGAACCCATATACCCCTACTGCTCTCCTGTACTCTTGATTTATGAACTACAGAGGGTTTTTTGCTAAAAAGTTAGGCCTGAGTAAAGCTGAATTAGACACAGATAGTGTCATCAGGAAAAAAAAAATCATTTTTTTATAAAAAAATAGAGGGCAACACTTCATAAGTTTTATCTGCACAAATTATTGAAAGAAACACAGATTTTAAAGTTATTTTATAAAATTTCCTTTCTCTACCTCGCAAACAAGTCCATATGAGCTTTTCATCTAAACTGTAGTGATGTCCCCATATTGCTTTTCTGGAAGACCTAGACTTAGTCAGGAGCCATTATGTGTGTTTTTTAAATTACCATTCAATGTATCAGTATTTAAATATTTATGAAATATTTAAATGGACAGTGATAATTAAGGGCAAAAACCTGCAGTTAATTCTTTTCTCATGAAGGCATCTTAAGTCTCAGGTTTAAAGATATTAAAGTGCTTGGAAAACTCATCTCAAATACATTTTTGAAATTGAGAAGTGAATTCCTAGGAAGAGTGTACTGAGCTGTAGCAATTTAACAAAGGGATCCCAGTGTATACATTGCTATAATTAAATATGTATGTTCTTTTAGACTATTCCAATGGTACTCTAAAATAATATGCACTTAAGTTCTTTGTTGGAGAGGGCCATTATTTCTTGACAGTGCTCTGGATGATGGACTCTAACGTCAGAGTGCACTTTGAAGAGAGTGCAGGCCTGGCATGCACGATGCATCCAAGAGCAAGTTCTGCAGAGGGGCAGAGGTTCTGGTGGGGATCATCTCATTACAGCCACAGGCCTGGTTATGTGCTCACCATACAAGACACAGGTTCAGAATTTAGCATATAGTAGAATAAAGGATATATATGTAATCAGCTTTAGGCATTTGAGATGGAATTTTAAGTTCCTGCAGGGCATGAATAAAGGCATCTGTGTGAGATTTCTTCTCCGAAGCATCCCTGAAGAGCTTCTATCTGCCACTTGATATGAAAGAGTGTGTAAGCTGCTATATTTAACCATTGGTCTTCAGGTAACTAACAGACCCCACACAGACCCCACAGTCTATGACATCCAAGTCAGCTTCTCAGATTTAAGGATACTAGTTTCTCCTCCTAACTCTGTTCCCTTCCATCAACCCTATTCAAGTCAAAGAAAGCTTTCCCATGTCTCACTTCTCTGCTTCACTTTCCTCTTGCTAATGAGAAGTAAAGAGGCCCTGGTTCAGTCCTGCAGCCTGGAGAACTATCTGAACAACTAATCCTGTCTATCCACGACTACCCCCTCAGATCAACTTAAGAAGATTCAAAATGGTTTTAAGACATCCCAAGCATTTCAGCACCCTGGAGCCCAGACCCTACTGAAATCAAATGGAAATTGGGCATTTAATTCATCTGCCAACTCTCTTCCTGAGCACACATAGGCTGAGGCCCTCGTTTGAGCGTGGTTGTTCTGCCTGTGTCCCGGCAGGCCCTGCCACAGGCAGCTGCAGCAGCAGACGAGGTTTGTGCCGCTTCTGAAGTGGCAACATTACCTTCCCGCACCTGCCCCGCTGGGGAACCCATCACAAAGGGAGGTGCCCAGACCTTGGTTGACTGGTTGACCTGTGCAGAGCTGAGCTAGGCAGCGACAGGGCCCAGGCTTGCATGGATGCATCCAAAATACTGCTGGACATACCCACACCCACACATACACCCACTTGAGCAGTTATTTACAAATGCAGCAGTAAACCCTGATACAAAGACCCGGCTTATGGATGCACGTTTGACTCCATTACATTACTGAGAGCAGGCATCACTACAAAGCTGCAATGCAAGAATGAAGTGCACAAAAACCTCACCCAGCTCGCCTGCAAACTCTGAAGTGGTTACAGCTTCCAGAACTACTGCAGCCAAAGGACATCTAGAAGCTCTCCTTCAGCCACCGCCAGTGCTAAACAGGAAAATACACACGTGTATGGAACAAGGGTAGATAGAACAAGCCCTAAAATGGGGTGGGGATGGTCAAACAAAATAAACAAGCAACAAATTTCTCATAAATGCCATCTTTTGAGTCTATTTTATCAGGCTTGTTATTTTTCACATTTTTGCATTTAACTTACAGAAGCTTGGGGGAGTTTCTGGCATTTCAGAAAAAAATCCTGTCTCATCTGTTCTAGACAGATGAATGTTTTGTAAAAGTAGAAATAGTTTTAAGTTGCTGCTGAAGGGATTTTTAAATGTCTTCCCCAGTCTCTTTGCTCAGACCCTGGCTAAATGCAAAGTGCCGTGGCTACAAGGAGCAAAGTATGACATTTTAAAATGTAAGCCCAGTTTTATACTGGAAGCATTAGAAGAAAACACACTCTTGAATCAAAGCAGGAAACTGGTAGATAACTACTTGCACCACATGCTTTTCTACTAATGTGATAATTCTATGCATTGCCCCTCCTTTATGCAAACTCTTTTCCTCTCTAAAGGATTTCTAAATATTTTTAAAACATTTATTACTTATGTTGAAAAATGCAACAGTGTACTCAATACTGATGTATCAAAGCTAAGGTGAATTCTTAAGCCCAAAGATACAGAAAGATGAACACCTATTTGTGACTGCAAAAGCAAAAATGTGTAATCCAAAGGCTGTTAGAGACTTCAGTACAAATGAGTATTTGGCATTTGTTTTGCCACACCATGCTGATCCCTCCCATCATTCAAGAATGATTATCCAGAAAAGTGTCAAAGCAGAGTTTTCTTGGGTAGATGAGTGCTAACATTTGAGATGATGCGAGTGATTAGGTCATGATTTTTAATGAGAACTGAAAGTTGTCTCTAACTGTTTATAGGGAACCTGTACACTTAAGGAACAGGGTGCATTACAGTGTTGTTTCAGCTGCTTTGGTATTGATGATCCACACTGTCACGGGATGTCAAGTGTCTCACAAATCCTGCATGTACCTTGGTGTGCGAGAAGTGTGCACACAGCAATTAACAACAACTTCTCTTCAGTATATTAATTATATCAGTAACATTTTAGAGTACGTGGCAGACAAAACAAGGGAAGAACATGATGAGATGTTGTCAAATTTCTACTCACTCGATCACACCAATTGTCGTCACAACTGTTTTAATAACTACTCTCATAGAATATACTCAGTCATTTTATTGTTAAGTAAAGACTTCTCAGCTCTTTTGAAAATGTTCAGGATTCTTGACAAGTCATCTGTGTGTGAGTTTTCCAGGTATAAAATAGTCCATTTTTCTCTTGGACATTTTCTTTCTAATTTATTTGACGGGGAAGTTACTTGAAACAGAATATAACTTAGTGTTCCACATTTAGCACAAAATATACTGCTCTAAGTGCAAATCTGGACACCACCAAAGTAGAAAAAGGTGGCAGGATTTCCAAGAGAAAGATAAGTGGTCAAGATATTTCTGCAATAATCTTGAGAACATAAATGCTTTTACCTTCCTTTGAGTGATTCCATGAAGTTAGAGCATGCAAAATTAGCAGCAACACAGACATCAAGCAAGAACCCAACGCAACGCGAGGTCAGAACCTGGGGCTTCCACTCAAGCTCTGCAGGCTTCACTCTCACCTGCTACTGTGCTATCTAGTCCTTCTTTTCCCTTCGGTCTTTTGAAAGGAAGCATGTCCATCAGCTCACTCTACAAACCTTGTCAAAACTCTTCCTAGAGTGTATTTATGGAAATGCAGATATAGACAATGCTGCCATTATACATCCCATAGCAAAGCTACTATTATACATCCCATAGCAATATGCCACAACTCTTCCTAGCCATGCTTGAGGTATTTGCCTCCAATCCTAGCACTGAGGAACAATGAATACAATAGTGAATATTTTTTAATGTGTTCATTAGCATTAAATTTGGAAATAGAACTCATACATTTCTCAATGAAATCTGACAGTAAAGATTATCTGTTATAGAAGTGTTTAAGAATTTACCCATGTTAGTCAAAATCCAAATATACTCAAGCTCTGTGATCTCTCATGTATTACCTTTTTGTCATACTCAAAGCTGTGAACAGAGTGGAGCTTTCTGAAACCACTACTTTTACTCATTCATAGCAATATTTTCATGAATAAAACTAGCCTAAACAAACTTGAATCAAATTTCTCAACAATAATAGTGCTTATTGTGGTAAAAAACAAAAAGAAAACTGTAAATCCCAGTCTAGATAGGAGATTAATTTTATTCTATCAGGTAAGAAATGTAAATTTTCCACAGAAAAATTACTCCTATCATGGATGTGGAGATGCATTATGTGTTCAGGGACCCCTAAGTAACTGATTACCATCCTGTAATTCCTAGTGGAAAGGCATAGCTATAAAAGTCTGAGGACCTTGGCTTTTCTTTCCTATTTCATGAATACCAGAAGTTAGAAGAACCAGGCAACTAAGCTCACTTCTATTGAGAAACCATTCATTTATTCTATTTGGAATTGAATGGCTTTTTAATCTGTAAAAATATTACAGGTCATAAAACTTAGCCCTATTCAAAATACAGCTGCTAGACATTCATTGTTGCAGACGGACCATGATCTTTTTCCCCTCCAAATCTGGTACCATTTGCAGGAAGTTGCTCTTTCAGGGAGCTTGAAATATTGGTAGTTACACTGTGATGTTGGATTAGTCAGGTGAGACCAAATTAGGAGAAACCAGTTTAAAGTACTGGAGCATTCCCTCCTGAAGCAGCTTGCATTTAAGATATTAAATGTCATCGCTTTCTTACTTCATTAGCTCTGTAATTCAACAGGGAATAGCTTCGTAGCTGCTCCAGGTTTCTAGTACCATTTGCTATCTCTCAAAGTCTTGTTTACTTCAGAAATTAAACTTAGGTAATAACTGTGTTTTACCAAGGACTATTCAAGATAATAATAAACCACAACTAATATTTGCCACTTATGCCTCATAAAAGCTGGAAGTTCCAATATTTCAACCTGGTTCAGTAACACCTCTTTAATTAGCCAATTAAGCAAGTCATTTATTGAGGCAAGTCACTCTTGAACACTAAAGAAATGGAAATAATACTGCAGCAGTTAAAATGAAGACAAGGCTGACGCTGGGAGAAAGAATGTACTAATGTAAGATTAAATCATGTGTTAGCCTCAGGGTTTACCTATATTGTTACAGTTAACTAAGTATGTGATTATTTAAATCCAAATTCCTCTTACAGCTAGCCAGTCATCACCAGGTATGGATGACATACCATCCTATCCCTACCAGGTCCTGGTAGGTAGGAAAAGTCTGAGGGTAAACTTAATTTGGTGGAGAAAGAAGAAACTTTAACAAGTCACTCATTGTATCAATGAAATCTGGCCAGATAACTTTTGAAAGCCCCTTCATGACTTCCCACCCCTAACCGACTGTGTTGGGGACTAGAACATTGTCAGCACAACCTACTACAAGAACAAGTTTGCTGTTTCTCTGTTTTTAAACAGGTTTTTAAACAGGTTTTTAAACAGTTTTTTTTCAAACAGAAACCAGAAAAGTATTATTTGGTTCCTCCACCATTATATTGTTTAAGTCTAAAATTGGAAGGTACGTCACCAGTAACAACTTCCCTAGTAGCTAAATAACGTCATGTACTCTAGGACGGTGTTTTCTACCAAAAACACTAACTTGTCCTCCTACTAACACACATTCATTTATATAAAACTAAAAATATTTCAGCTTTTCAGGACCTGACAATGGTTGGCCATGCATGAAAATTAGTGCTGTAACTATGTCTTTGTGGAAATGCTAAAATAAAACAAGATATCAATAAAACCTGATAAAGGTTTTATCAAGAAAAACAAGATATCAATAAGATCAATAAAACCTGATTTCAGGGGGAACTATTAATATAACCTCTTTACAATCAAGCAATAATCAATCAACCTCTTTACAAGTAAAGCAGTAACTTAAAAACTCATGATAAAAAACAAAGTCAAGAAAAATTCAGATCCTGCCTGTGGCAGCCATATAGTGCTGATGTTTAACATTTATTCTTCTTGTGTCTCACATTCTTGCCAGGTTTTTCACTAATGGGAATGAATAAAGTCTAATATACAAGCTTTCTCAAGCTTAAATATTACAGCAAATGGTGTGCTGATGCATTAAAAAACACAACAAGAAAGTTCAACTTGACTAATAATCCAGTAACCCATAACTTTTTAAAAAAGATGTGGTGTGGTTTATTATGTGCTTGAAACAGCTGAAGTGTTCAAGCTCACAAGAGGTGGTTAAGAATTTTAAGAAGTAATTAACAACAGAAATGAATTCTCCAAGTGGGACTAGCCTACGGATTACTAAGAGCCTGAGGTTAATCAACAGTCATTTCTTATGTTATTTCATATCATTTCTTATGTTGTTTCTCAAGAAATGATCCTAGTCTGTATTAATCTTCCCCTGCACCCTCATCTGTATTAATCCTCCAAGTACCTAAGCAATAGAGATCCAGCTTTCAGACTTTTTACAAGCGTCACATCTTGTGATAGTTTAATAATAGTATTCTCTCAAGTCAGGAGGCCAAATCAACCTGTGCAAGAGCACAGGAACCCACGTCCTACCAAGCAGGCTGTGCAAGGTTCACAGCACCCAGTCAGCAACACTCAGGCCACTGTCAGGGTATTTATATGGTCAGACCCCTTTATGAGAGGGGGTCTGAAGAGCGACTGTCACATGCTCTGTGACGGCTTTCCCAGCCCAGCTGAAGAGGTGTAAACCTTCCAAACTTGGACCCTAAGGTTGAAAAGAGAAAATGTTACACCTTCCAAGAAAATACAACATTATCTTGCTTTCTCTATGATACAGCATACGTATTTCTATTAACTTTGTTAAAAGCATGATTAGTTTTAAGATACGCTTTTTAAATTTAGTATAAACAGAAAAGAATACATGAGTAGCATTGTAACAGCAGAAGGGAAACTTCTTCATCCTCTGACTTTTGAAATCAAAGTACCAAAAAGATGTCTGTTTATGCAAAGTCCTTCAAGCCCTAAAAAAGATGCTATTGCAAAGCTCCCTGCATAGAATTTAAGTTTTAAAATAAGCTAAGATTTAATTTTTTCAATTTAGGGTACAGAAATTTTCAATATAGTGTACAGAATTGAGCATTCAAGAAATTCATCCCCATTGTATGAAATATGTGATTACTGAGACTGTAGAGTTATGGTTGGCATTACAACCATTCCATGGGTACTCAGGATTTCATCTCAGAATGAGCTTCACCTCAAAAGCCATTTGTCAAAAACAAGGTGAGCTACAGACTGTGGATTTAAAATGCATTAGTTGCCAATGAGAAGGTTAACATCAAACATCAGTGACTCACACTACTGTATTCCTCACACTGTCCAGCAGGTCATTGCTGCGAAGGACGAACATTCAAAAGTTGCTTATAAAGCCATGGCAAGAAGGGGGCTTCTGCCCAGCAAGGGCCAGCGTCACCTCAGACATTCACCTGGGGTATCTACAGGGCTCTGACTATTCCAGGCAAAGCCAAGGGCAGTGCTAAGCACAATGGTACCTCTTGACATTTTTAACTTTTTTTTTTCCATGTAAATGTTGCCTTAATATACACAAGAAAGAATAGATTATATAAATTTCCTAAAATACGCTGTTTTCTCCCTCTTCCAAAGTTGTTTTCTAACCAGTCAGGCATTAAAAAAAAAAACAAAAAACAAACCCTAATAAATAAAAAACTCTCCAGAACTCATTATCTCTGCAATAAATTCCAGGTGCCTTGCTTCAGCAATCCATCAAATCATCCATGGATAATCATGAATTTATATATATCAAATCGGAAAAAAAGGATCTCTGAATTTCTGAGTACAGTTTAATTACTTAAACAGTAGAAGGAGAGAGATTAGCTCTCTGAAGACTTCACTTTAAATGTCCATTCTGCCAGTCAGTGCTGTGTGTAAGTACGTATACTTAACTCTTGCTTTCCAATCCTCCATGTCATAACGATCACCATTTCTTCCAGCTCCTGCTTATTAAATCACCAGCTCTTTACGGAGACAATTACTCCTGGTCATCCATATCTGGAATTTCAGAAGTGCTATTTACCCCTATAGGCACATTTACAGGAGAAAAACCAACAGACAAGTCAGAGGGAGGGATACCCAACAACAGAAAGCCTTGGCCAATATTTACATTTAAAATATTCTGATAACTGGATTCACAAGCAGGAAAGTGCTGAGAAACAACACTTTCTAAAGGACATGATTGGGGCATTATATACATAATATGGCCTTCCAATGAGAAGTATTTTATACAATTTTCCATCATTTGCATGAACTTCAGGTGACAGAGTGCAAGAGGAACTTCAGGTGACAGGTGCAATCCTCCTTCTCGGGAAGGAGGAAAAAAGCTTGCAGAAACTGTTCTGAAGAAGATTATATCCTTACTTTGCTCTTTCAGGTAAATAAGTGGTGTTATCACAGAATGGTTAAGGTTCTGGTTAATGGTTAACGGAAGGGACCTCTAGAGATCATCTAGTCCAACCACCCTAATTCCAAGCCCTAATCCCACTCTTGACTGAGAAATTCAATTCTTGAAGTCTTTGTTTCACAACAGCAGGAAATCAGTAATTCCAAGATGACAACCAAAAAAAAAAAGAAAAAAAAAAAAAAAGAGCAAGAGGTTTTCTAAGCATGATTTAAGAAAGGCAGCTTAATAAATGAGGCTGAAACTGCTATATGTCTCCTGACAATTCCAGGGCTTGCAAAAGAGAAAGCCACCATTAGTTCTGTCAGGGATTTTCTTTTCCTCTGTCACCCCCAGGGGGGTTCAGCAGTGAAAGCAAAGCCACTATTCTGAAGATTTACACCAGTATAAAGTAGCACGTCACCTCAGTGGTCAATTATGATTCCAGACGTTTCCTCAAGAAGCTCCAGCTGTTAAATGCTCTCACAGAAGCTTGGCGAGAGAAAGGAGTGCCACGGTGCCAATATGATTCCTTCCCCAGTTCCTATGAAAGTGCATCAGATTTATCATAATTTATAAGCTACTGAAAGCTCCCATTTCCCCCTGCTCAGCAACAGTTAACAGCTCTGGCAGCAGAGGCCTCCATGCAGCCTGTCAATAAAGAGATCCCTACCGGCTCTGCAGAGCAGATGTTAGTGCTGAAGCATTAGGAAAAAACTCCCTTGCAGCTGCACGCCGGCACAGGGCAGGAGGAGGACATTGTTGCTCCATCACCC
Organism: Nothoprocta pentlandii; assembly: GCA_013398315.1. Lineage (NCBI taxonomy): Eukaryota > Metazoa > Chordata > Aves > Tinamiformes > Tinamidae > Nothoprocta > Nothoprocta pentlandii. The sequence continues at coordinate 6,411 of VZSG01000459.1, read as the reverse complement.
GCTGTCGTCCTCCAGGAAGAAAGGAGGAAGGAGACTGTGTAAAATAAAGAAGAGTTAGTAGAGTGGGGGATACAGCTATAGGAAGCTCATGTAGGGAGGGAAGAGCAGGAAGAATAGAGTGTAATCTGAAATGGTGGCCTTCACACAGAGCTGTGACAAAAGAAATGTAATAAATAGCAAGGACTGACAGAAAGAGCAGGAAGTCCCAAGAGCACTTTTTCTGTTAGAGTGATTACATCGTCAGCAAGAGAAATCACTATAAAGATTACTTAGGCAATTACAGCAAGGCTAAGCCTTGTTATAAAGAGAAGTTGAAGTTCATTCATTCCTGGAATTTGTTGCTGCAGTCAAACATCAAAATATATTAGCCCTGAGGGCATCTTAAGAGCAACGATTTTTATCAGTAACTTTTCTCTTGGAACACTGACACTTTTCCTCAATTTTATGAGGAAACTTCTTAGCACTTAGAGAGGAATGTATCACATGGATCCTCCTAACCACAGGGCCACAGGATCTTGAAGGTCACAGGTCTTCTAGTATGGCCACATAACCAATGATCATGGGAGACTACAAATTTGTAACAAGACCGGAAGCCTGAAATTCTGAGAAAAATAACTGTAAGAAGTTTTGGGAGATCTTGGCATATATCATTGCTCCTATTTCACGAAAGGCCTTATCTGTGTGAAGTGAAGCTGCCAGGTCTACCCTGTTGCAATGCTATCAATAAGGGATCAGGAGGTCCGGTTCACATGACCATTAAGCACAAGGAAGCAATTCCAGCACACCTGCTGCCAGCCGATCAGTTAGCAAGTTACCACTGCTGAAGCTGAATGCATCCTCCTTAGCAAATGACTTCACTTCTGCCTCAGTATCTCAGCCTACAGGCTAGAATGAGTGGTGGATCCTGTAGCATGACTAAAAAGGACACAAACACTTTTATGGCATCACCATATCACTTTTATATTTCATACTTTCATCTACTTAGTTCTTTTCTGGGAACATATGGAGAAAATAATTTTATAATAATCACATTGCAATAGTTTGAAACATGGATATGCTCAAGAGTGCAAAACATCTGTAAATCAAACCTACAAAAAGTCTGTAACAATTCAGAGTAAAATCCTTCCTGCCTCAACCCCCTGTATGACTCCACTGATGTGACACTGCAGAGAGAACAGGAGGGCCCGTGCTCAGTTCGGTTCCTGCAGCCTCATGGCATTTCAGTCACTCTGTACTTACATAAAATTGGCCATGCTTTTCAGATCAATTAGTTCTGCGAGATAACACTGATGTCGGAGCAAGGTCTATCAGGCAGTCAAAGCTCTTGCAAACAGTAACTATTTTGTTGTGCATGAAAAAGCAAAATTCAAGCAATAAGGACAACGAGCGTAAAGGAGAGGAGGGTAAAAGCAGTCTTCATATCAAAGTGTGTGTTCCCAACCATCATGACATTTGATGCTTTTAATTTAATAATGTAATTTTGCACGCTCATCATTAGCCAGTGGGCAAATAGCATTTCTATGAGCTGCTCATTTGAAAGTTCTGTGCAGAGACAAAATACACACAGCCAGCAGATCTCTGTCCTTCAAGTCTGCGTGAGGACATGTTCCACACAAACAGAAACAGTAAATGGCCACATAGCAAACCCTTGTCTCGATCCACTGTTGGGGGAGGTTTCGATACGATCCCAAGAGCGAGATTAAGACACAAACGAGGTCAAATGCCAATGGCATGCAAACTTGTAAGCTCTATTCTCATAATCACAATAAAAGAAAGAGAAGAAGAACAAGAGAAAAGGGAAAAAGAAAGATAAGCAAGCGAGTGGGAGACAGAGAGAGAGAGAAATGCAGCAAGATTATAGTTACCACCACCACCAGTCCAGTTACGTTTTGTCAGTTCCACCTCGGTGCGGTTGATGGTGTCTTGAAGAAGAAGAGGCCGCTCTTGGTGCGGGTGATGATTTCTTGAGAGAGCTCAGAAGACGACGAAGAAGAAACCGTTCACTCGATGTGCGGGTGAAGAAGTCGCTCAGTGCAGGTGAGGAGGAAGGAGACCTCTCTCCATGGAGAAAATCGTAGTCCTTTTATTGTCCCAGTTCTTGAGGAGTCCGCCCACCTGAAGATTTCTGGTTGTTGTATGTTGTATGTGTTGTACATGCCGTATGCTCTGCTGCTCCTCTTCCCCCAGCTTGAGTGCCCACGCTGACTGACAGGCACTGCTGGGCATTCTTAGCCCAAAAAGTCGTAGATCCTCAAGATGATATCACAGTCTTCCTGGAGACAGGATACCACAGTCAAGAAGTGTGGCAGTCAAGAAGTGTGAATGGTGGGACAACAGCGCTGAGATAAGCACATCAGCCAAGAATGCCATTGGCGCTGGGGCTTGAGCTGATGTCCTGGTCTTCCAAGCTAAATGATGCAGCAACAAGGCAACAATGTCGAGACAAACACAGTCCAAAACTGTCTCTTAAAACTGTCTCTTACAGCCATCCCATGGCTCAACGTTTTGCAGTGGTGTGGAAGATAAAAGTATAGAGAGAGAAAGAGAGAGAGAGTATGAAGAAAAGCATACAAAAATATCTTATACATACAAAGTTCCAGATATTATTATCTGCTGGATGATCCAACAATTGTTTACAAAAAGAAGAAATTCAATATACAAATAACTACAATGTCAAACTATACATGTAAAACAAGGTTAACAGAACAAATTCCCCAAAACACAGATACTAAAGTCCTGGAAGCTTCTACATCACTAAATAATTGATACAGGTGCCTGTCTCGATTGGTGAACAACACAAATCTGTTTAACACCATCAGGTGAGACAGTAGATACAAATTGCATATCTGATACAACATGCTGGATTAAACATGTTAAAATGTAAAAAAAGGGATGATACATGGCAAAAACATGAAGGCAGCAAATGCACATAACAAATAAAATAAAAGCTGCTTTACCCATGGTCCTCCTGGTAACCAAGACCATAAATCACCATTCCATCCACTCCCTGACTGAATGGGAACATGGACTAGTCTTCTAATATCAGTGGTCAGTTGAAGAACTACTTCGCCTACATCATCTATTTCCAAGCAACAGTTGGAGTCATTTAATTTCCCACAAACTCCTCCCTCTTCAGCTAGTAAATAATCCAAAACCATGCGGTGCTGAATGATTGCAGTGCGCATCTGTTGAGATTGTTGACATAAAAAGTCTATAGCAAGGGCAGTTTTATTGGTGACAATTTCCAAAATTGCTTGCAATCGGATTATGCAGTTTAATTTGTAAATCGGTTCTCTTGCCCCTGATATTGGTTCATTGGGATTCCAAGTAGCAGGCCCATAATGCTTAATTATTCTTTCAGGAGGCCAGTCATTTTCCCCCCATTTTTGTGTTCCACCTATATCAACCTCAACAGATCGCTTACCTCTGTTCCCCAAATTATTCCGATTTGTTGGTAGTTGTTTGTAGGCAGTATTTCCACGAATCCAATAATGGCCCTTTTGGGCCTTGGCACCATTTGCAAATGGTCCAGCTGCAGTCTCTGGGAACTGAAAATAGGTCGTGTCATGATTTCCCAAAGGACTAACAAAGGAGGTTGGGTAGTTGCCCACCCAGTTGGTGCAATACCAGGCACCAGTGTTGTTTTCCCACTTACAGATTTGGCTGTAAATTTGGTTATCAGGCCATCACACAAATAACGTTTCATTTTTATGTGACCAAAACCCCCCAAAACCTTGGTTGTGCCCCTTTTCATTAAGCCACACCCATACATAAATACCTCTATTTTTATTGTTTGATTTATATGGGGGTGTAGAGGTCCGTGGCCAGCTTGATAATTCTAGAGGGCCTCCACAAACCCAACAGTGATTCAGATTAAAAGTTTGGCTTATAGCTCTTGCTAACAAAACAAATTCATTATCCTTGAATGGGTCATATAGATTGAGGGAATTTAGGAGAGTTGGCTTCCCTTCACATTTATAGAAAAGTCCCCCAACCAATATAATTAAAAATGGCATAAACATTTTTAAACAAAGTATCTGAAAGCTGGCATCTGCTTCACGTTTTCTGTGGGCGCGTCTGGATCTCTTGTTTTCTCCTGAAACAAAACAAAAGACAAATTCGCTTCTCGGGTTAGAAGGAGGGAATAATCCATTTCCATTTGCTTGTGGGTAATATGGAGTATGAAGCACCCAAGAAATTTCCTCCTGGGCTGCCCACTCCTGGACTATAGCTCTTGCTATAGTGAAATGTGTGCTGTGAATGTGAAATGTGAGCTGTTATCCGATTGAACTGACTGCGGTCTGGGGAAGATCCCAAACCATTCTTTCAGAGCCTTTACTGTATTTTCTCCTGTTGCCTTAGCCCATGCTTTAGCTTGCACTAATCTGGATACTGTCTCCACACCTACCAGTACATAGTGCTTTCCCTCTGACCTTCGAAAGGGGCTGATGTAATCAATCTGCCAGGCCTCCCACAGGCCTTTTCCCTCTCTTAAGTGCAGGGGCTCACCTCTCAGAGGGTGTCTTTCCAGGCGGACATGGCATGGTTCGCAAGAAGATATACAAGTTTTACATTCCTCCCTAGTAACTGGCCACCCTCGGGCTTGTGCCTTACAAAATAAGTCTTTAACTCCTGAATGTAGCCATTCCAGCAGACGTTCCCAATTTTCCGCAATCTGGGTGCTTCGTAGGGGTGCCAGTCAGGCTAGTTCATCAACTTTGGCATTCCACTGGCTCACTGGAGTGTCATCTTGTTGATGAGATACCACCCAGACTACTGCAAATTTCCCTTGTCTAGCAATGGTAAGAATATCCTGCCATTTTTCCTTTTGCCATACAGATATTCTATTGACTTCCCATCCATTTTGTTCCCACAATGGAAGCCATTCAGTGCAGCCTTTAAACACAGCATAAGAGTTAGTATAGATATAGACAGAAGAAGCAGGCTAAGCTTCATGTTGGAAAACAGTCCACACAGCGACAAGTTCTCCTACTTGTGTACTACCTTCCCCTTCAGTAACGAGCTGTTCCTCGGTATCTATCTGAAGTGCCACAGCTCAGTATTTCTAAATTTTTCCCTGTCGCTTCAACGAGGCATCTGTAAACCAGACATTCTGCAATTGTCCAGAAAACGGAGGAGCTACTTGTATTGAAGATAATAACTCAGATATCTCCTTGTCCAAGTTTATCTATCTCATCTTGTATATTTAACACTTTTGTGGTTCCTTCAGATACAGAAAAAAATTCACAATAGTGTTCTATTTGTGCGTACCGTTTTCGCACAGATGCTCTCTGAGCCACCCCGTCAGGGGGTGGAGTTCTTGCCAAAACTGTTCTAATGACTTTAAATGGGCCTCTGAGCATTATCGGTTGTTGCAGGATAGTCCGTTCAGCTTCTCTCAGAGCTAGACTAGCTACGAATAGAGCCTTTTCCCAAGTTGTATATCGCTTTTCAGCATCTTTAAAGCTGTGAGAATAAAAACCAATGGGCCGAATAGGCCCCTCTGGCCCCTTTTGCCACAAATGGATTGGCAGTCCAGTCTTGGCAAATCACCATTCAATTTGAACAGGATCTGTTGGGTGAATGGGACCAAGGGCCTGATAGGCAGTCACTTCAAATACCAACAGCCGTAAAGCCTCGTCATGGACCTGAGTCCATTCCCACTGAGCCCTTTTTCGTAATAAGGCATACAGAGGTCTAGCAATAATTGAAAAGTTAGGGATATGTTTCCTCCAGAACACAAGCAACCCCAGTGCATGCTGTAAGTCTCTCTTTGATTCTGGCATCTTGATCTGATCAAGAGAGGAAAGAGTATCCGTCATCCCTCCCTTTCACCAGATCCCTAAAAATTTTACCTCACTAGAAGGGGTTTGTATTCTCTCAGGGGGAATTGTCAACCCTATACTTTCTAAGTGGATGATGATATCCTTCTGGGTCTCTCTAACTTCTTCGACCTGATTCCCTCCTATGAGAACATCATCTATGTATTGATAGATGTTTACCTCCGCCCTTATGGGGATTGTTTCCAACGCCTGTGCAAGAGCATGGTGGGCCAGTGTAGGGGAGTGCTTGTATCCTTGTGGGAGTCATTTAAAAGTATACTGTTGTCCTCCCCAGGTGAAGGCAAAACGATCTGATCCTAGTCCTCAGCTTGTAAAGGGACCATGAAAAACATATCCTTGACATCAATCATTGCCATAATAGGGTGAGAATGTTCCTGAATGGTGGCTATCAATTCAGCAATGTTTGGTACAGCATATGTTAGTGAACCAGTGTTGGCATTCAGTCTCTGGTAATCTATTGTCAGTCTCCATTTAGTCAGTCTTCTTCAGCCTGGAGAAGAGAAGGCTGAGGGGGGACCTGATCAGCGTGTATAAATACCTCAAGGGAGGCAGTGAGGAGGAGGGGGCC
>VZSG01000458.1:593972-622572 GCA_013398315.1 Nothoprocta pentlandii | reverse complement strand
CCCGGAGCCGCCGCACGCGCCCGGCACCCCCCCCGGCAGACCCGTTTTGGGGAGGTTCTTCTGTATTTGGGGAATTTGTATGTATTATTTTTCCCTATCGGAGCATAAGTAACGTGGGAGCAGGGCAGAGCGTCGTGCAGGAGGTGGATGCGTAGGGAGAGCAGCGCTCTGTGGGGGGGACGGAGGGGAGTGAGCAGAGCCCCGGATTGGGATCAGGGTCCCGGGTCATGGATTGGGATCAGGGTCCCGGGCCATGGACTGGGATCAGGGTCCCGGGCCATGGACTGGGATCAGGGTCCCGGGCCATGGACTGGGATCAGGGCCCTCCACCCCTTGGCTGGGAGAAGGCCGGGATGGCCCCACGTCACTCCACCCGCCTTCAATGCGATGGTCCCGGCTCCCCGGGAGCTCCTTTTCCGGAGCGGAGCGCGGGGATGAGCTCCGGCAGAGCCGGACACCCCCGACTCCCTAAGGGCAACGTGGGGAAGAGCAGGATTAGGGGGATCAAGGGCTCCCAGCCCTCGCACGAGGCAACGTGCCAGCGGCGCTCCGGAGCTGACGGAGAAGACGCAAGGAGCAGCTCCGCTCCAGCGGGAGACCAGGAACGGGGCAGGTACGGGAGAGGCGCTGATCCCTCGGGAAGGGGAGGCCGGGCCTCCCCCAGCTCAGCCCATGTGGCCCCAAGTCGTCTCTCCAGCTGGAATCTCGGCCTCCCAACCCCCGGCCGCTCCATGGGCTCCTGTCTCCGCTTCAGAAGTCCGCGGATCCACCTCCCTCGGCGCCTCTCGGATGCAGCTCAGAACGCAGCCCCCTCTGACACTGGCGTGGCTTTAATTTAAAAATCAGGAGTGGGGGGAAGTAAAAAAAAAGGGAAAAAAAACCCACATTTATTGTAACTTCAACATGAGCCAAATAAAAGCACGGAGATTTTTCCTTTGGAATTCAACCAGGGCATTAAATCCACATCACAAAAGCATCTGCTCCTCCAGCGTTCCCGGGAAACCCGCACAGATGTGGAAGGCACCGCGCCGCGAGGCCTCCCCGCACGTCGCACATGGCAGGGACGGAGGCTCCCGCGCCGGGATGCGGGGGCGGGAAGCGTCGCTCCCAAGAAGCCGGACGTTCCCTCGCCCCCTTCCTGGTGAACGTCCCTGCGGAGGCTTCTCCGCTGCTTTGGCGGGAGGCTCCATCGCCTCCTGCGCGGCTTCGGGCAGCTCTGGCCACCTCCTCGCTTTGGGAAAATCATTATTATTTGCTTCGGATTACAAAAATTCTGGGAAGAGGTTCAAATGTCAGTGGGAGACGGCAGCAGAGCCCCCATGATCTACCCCGTCCTCGGGGTCAGCATCCCAAACTCCAAGCTCAGCCCCAGCATGGCCAGCAGCTCCTCCAAGGATCCGTTCTCCCAAATGCCCTTCCCTCCAGCGCCCACACATTCCATGCCGAGGCCTCCCTGCCTCCCAAGCCTCCAGCAGCCGCATCCCTCGGCCACGAGCCCGGGAGCGCCGGCGCCGCCTCCCGAGGCCGACACCAACTGCCCCACGGCTCCCCTTCGTCTCCAGCGGGTCGAGAAGTCTCCGAGGAGCTAAACTCCCACAGGAACGTCGGGACGGGAGGGCAAAGCTTCGGATCGCAGCGTCTGGACGAAAGCCTCCACCTGCGAGGAGAGCCCGTTCGGGGCGGCCTCGGGAAGGGCCGCGGCGTTTTCCGCACGGAAGCGCTTGCAAAAGGGGCACGTTTGTGGACGCGGCAGGGACAGCGCCGTGGCTGCCGCTCACGGACACAACAGGGATTCCCAGCAGCCAGAGAGGGAAGCGGGGCAGGGAGGACCGTGGTGTCGAGGAGGGTCCTGCCGGGGGCTCCTCTCCCCGCCGCGTTCGGGAGAGCTCCCGACGTCCCGGGCAGGACGCCCCCGTGAGAGGCTCCTGCGCTGCCTACCTTGGCCATGAGGACATCCCGCACAGCGGCGTCGCGCTCGAAATCCCGGTCGACGTCGAGCACCAGGACAGAGGCGCCCCTTAATCCCGCAAAATGCACCCTGAGGGGCAGGGAGAAGGAGCCCGAGGGCAGCGGCCGTCAGCAAAGAGCAGGCGAGAAGGACGGGGGTCCCGCGGGCTGCGGCGCCGGAGAAAACGCTGTCGGGAAGCGGCCTCTGGAGCTCTCTCCTCCAAAGCTGCATCGTTCCCACGTTTCTCACTCACTCTGTGGTCCTCTCCACCAGCCAGCTCTCGTGCTGAGCGTGAAGCTGCTGCAGATAGTCCAGCTGGATGTCCTTCTCCTCGGGCCTCCCCCTGCGGCGCAGCCTCTCCAGGCATTTCTGCAGGCAAGCAACAAGAGACTAGTTTGAGAGAGGTCCGAGCGAGCGCGTTACCAGCCAGGGGGGCAAAGCAGCCCGAGAGAAGCCACCGGGATGGGGACATCCATCAAAATCAACACTGGACACCCTGCAAACCCAGAAACACCCGGGGACCCAGAGCTCTCCCTGCCAGAATCCTCAATATCTGGGCAGAATGTTAGGGGAAGCTGTGGGGCTGCCCTGGGATCCACAGCAAAACCACCAACCTGCCCATGGGAACAGCACTGGGAGCTGCTTGGGGCTCCTTGCTCCCCTCGCAGCCAAGCCTGGCTCGCAGGACACCCGTGGAGCTCCCGGCGATCCAAGAGCTCCCCTCGCTTTGCCATCGCCAGCCCTCCTTCCCCTCCCCAATTCCCACAGGCAGCGCGGGCCTTGGGGAGCGCTCCGTTACCTCCGGAGCCGCCCGCAGGTAGAGGAAGCCGTGCAGGGCGACGCGCTCCGCGAGCTCCTGCAGCAGGAAGCTGTGCCAGTCCTGGTAGATGGCCCACTCCAGAGCGTCCAGGTGGCCGGCCTCAAAGAGGCTTTTGGCAAACACGTACCTGGGAGGGCACAGCGGACAGAGCCCAGGTGATGCCACCATCGCAGACACCCGCAGCTCACCGAGTTGCTTTGCTCCTGTTTTCCTTTGCTGCCCCAACGGCCTCGAGAGCAGGCGCCAGGGGCCCTCCTGGAAGGGGTCAGGATGCTACGGCAAGCGGAACGCCGAGCAGACAGCCCTCCGGAGCTCGCTCGGAAGACAGACCCTGGCAGCTGGGAATACGGTTAAGGAAAACAGCTCTCCTGCCACAGGTATCTAAGCAACCTCACTGTATCCTTAGCCCAGCACTGCTACAAAAACCCACTTTCCGGAGCTCAGAGAAGCTTATGGATTCAAGCACAGCCAGGAGAGCACAACAGAACACTGGAAAACAGCCTCCCAGATCCCGTTTTCAACTCCAAACATGCAAATCCGAACTGCCTGGCTCCACAGGCTGCCCACTGCTCCCAGTTCCCACACGTGGCTTTAGCCAAGCCGGCCGTGCTCGCCCTCTGGGGCGGCGACACCAACGGTCAGGGCCACGGCCCCCAGGGCCTCCCCCTAGCCCCACGTGGTTTGCGCATGCTCCACACAAACCCTGCTGCGCGCTACTCCACAAAATGCCAAGCTGGACAGAGAATCCTACAAGCGGCACACGAGGAGGAGGAGTAACAACCATCCCAAGAGCAGCGCCCTCCAGCCTCCCCGCTCAAGCACCTCTCGCCTTCCAAGGGAAAGGAAGGTTTTCCAAGGGAGAACTGCCTGCTCCGCTGAGGACCGCACGGACATCCTCAGATCATCCCTAATATACGTTGGAGCAAGACAGAAAATACAGCTGCCTGTATTCCCAGTTTCCAAATGAAATGGGAGCACCATTATGCAGCCTGTGAGGCTTCACCCGAAGGATTTTCCAGAGCAGGTCCAAGAACCAGGCCCATCCAGCACCACCTCTGCGTGACGCAGAGCAGGAGCGAGTGGCAAAGAGCAAAACCGTTGTGGAAGATCTGGGTCTTCCTGCAGCGTTCCCAGAGTGTCCATTAACAGCGGACCCGCCACAAGGGACACGGCAATTTCTTCAATTAAGCATCACTTCCAGTTCTGGGCCAAGTGGGGGCTGCAGGGTCATCCTCTCGTCTTCACCATGCACATCTTGAAGCTGGTTTCCAAAACATCTATCTCTGCTGCTTCATTCCTTTTACATTCGTTGCCATAAAAACGATGCCTATTGAGCACTTAATTCCCCTTTTTCTCTATTTTATCAAAACCCTTCACAATCTCAAGACGCCGGGACGTTCCTCTGCACCCACCATGGCTCGGATACTGCCACAAAGGGCTCAGAGCAGTCTTTGGCTCCCTACCTGTCGCTGTACACAGATCTCTCAAAAACCTGCACGGGCTCCGGGCTCTTCAGCAGCCTCTCCGCGAGCGGCTCCAGCTGCGCCTTGAGTCGGCTCATGCAGGAGTAGGTCTGGAAGGTGTAGGACCATCGGGATGGCTCCTGGTAGAGCAGCTGGAGCAGGTTGCCAAAGCCCTGAGCAGAGGGAGCCTGCAGAGGGAAAACAGGAGGATAGCAAAGGCAAAACGCCACCAAAGAGAGCAGGGTGACAGGGACCACACATGCCCTCACCTCTCTTGTGCCCGCAGCCTGAACCTTCTGCCATTGAGCCACGGGCTCGATCACCAAGTGCCACTCTGGGAACGTCTTTCCAAGGATCCTGACGAACGTGGACTTCCCCACGGCTTGAGGGAAACACACAGGGGGAATGAGGGAAGTCGGCGGATCCGCGGAGCGGCAGCAGCCTCTCGCCGGCGGGTAACGCGCGACCACTTTGTTTTTAAGCGCCAAGTTTTTAAGCGCCAGACTTTTATTTTTCTAAACCTGCCACAACCAACTGAACCACTTCTATGCAGACAAATGGCAACTGCACATTTTATTTTACAATACTTGCTTAATGCAACGCCTGTGAGCGCTTGCCCTACACCCAACAGCCCCACAACACCCCAAACCACATCACACCCAAAACCTCTGCCCATCACACCGAGCCCAACACCCAGTTACACCCCCAGCCCATCTCCTCACACTACATCCCCTGTGCACACCCCAGACACCTCCAAGACCCTCCCAGCTACACCCCAATGCCCCCATTACACCCCAACACCCTCAGCTACACCCCAACACCCCCCCAGCCCAATCCTGGCCTTTTACACCCAGATAATAACCCCAAAGGCCCAGCTTGACACCCCACAACCCCTTCAGCCCAGACGCCCACATGCCCCCCTCCTTATTGCCGTTACACCCCAAAGACCCCTCCGTAACACCCCAAACCCCCCAGTTACACCCCAAAACCCCGCTGCCACAGCTCAATGTCCCCAGGACACTCCACCCCGCCCCAATCTCAATCCTTACACGTCTCCTGCCACCAACTGGGGCCGTTAACCGTCACCGCCGGCCGTTAACCCCCCCCCCGGCGGCCCTCAACCCCCCCACCGGCGGACGTTACCCGCCACCGGCGGCCGTTAAACCCCCCAGCTGCGGCCGTTAACCGCCACCGGCGGCCGTTCCCCCGCGCCCGCCCCGGAGCCGCCGCCGCTGCCGCTGCCCGCCCGGTACCGATGTTGCCCTCAATGGCGAGGCGCAGCGCGGCCCCGCAGCCCCTCATGGCGCCGCTTCCGCCCCGCCTCCCTCGGGCGGGCGGCGTGCGCATGCGCCAGCGCCGCCCGCCAACGCGCACGCAAGGAGGGGGGCGTGGCCTCCTCGTTAATATGCAGATTTATGCGGCGCATCGCGCGCTCGCTTGCTGTATGCTAATGCATGCTAATGTATGGGCAGGGGATGGAGCGCGGGGGCCCAGCCCACCAGGGCGGGAGGTCCCCAGATATCCGTATGGAATTAGGGAGGGGAATGGGGGCACCCGTGGGTGCTGGGGACACCGGCATGGGGTGCCCCAGGTGGCTTTGGGGGGCCGGGCATCAGCTTGGACCACAGGGAGACACCAGCCTGGGGTTGGGGACCTCATTGAGGGGCTGGGGACACCAGCATGGACCTGGGGACATCAGCGTGGGGCTGGGGACACCAGTGTGGGGCTGGGGACACCACCCTGGGGCTGCGGACCTCATTGAGGGGTTGGAGACATCAGCATGGCGCTGGGGATCTCATTGAGCGGCTGGGGACCTCAGCATGGGGCTGGGGACACCAGCATGGGGACCTCATTGAGGGGCTGGGTACATCAGGGAGGGGCTGGGGATTTCATTGAAGGACTGGGGACACCAGTATGGGGCCGGGGACATCAGTGCGGGGCTGGGGACATCAGTGTGGAGTTGGGGATACCAGCATGGGGCTGAGGACCTCATTGAGGGGCTGGGGACACCAGGGTGAGGCTGGGGACACCAGCCTGGAGTTGGGGACCTCATTGAGGGACTGGGGACACCAGTATGGGATTGAGGACCTCATTGAGGGACTGGGGATATCAGCCCAAGGTTGGGGATCTCATTGAGGGGTTGGAGACATCAATATGGGGCTGGGGACAAGAGCCTGGGGCTGAGGACCTCATTGAGGGGCTGGGGACACCAGTATGGGGCTGAGGACCTCATTGAGGGGCTGAGGATATCAGTCCGAGGTTGGGGATCTCATTGAGGGGTTGGAGACATCAGTATGGGGCTGGAGACCTCATTGAGGAGCTGGGGACCTCAGCATGGGGCTGGGGACACCAGCCTGGGCTTGGGGACCTCACTGAGGGACTGGGGACAGCAGCCTGGGGTTGGGGATCTCATTGAGGGGTTGGAGACATCGGTATGGGGCTGGGGATATCAGCGTGGGGCTTGGGACACCAGTGTGGGGCTGGGGACCTCACTGAGGGGCTGGGGACACCAGTGTGGCACTGGGGACACCAGCCTGGGATTGGGAACCTCATTGAGGGGTTGAGGACATCAGCGTGGAGTTGGGGACTTCAGCGTGGGCCTTAGGACCTCATTCAGGGGCTGGGGACATCAGTATGGGGCTGGGGATCTCATTGAGGGGCTGAGAACATCAGTGTGGGGCTGGGGACACCAGCATGGGCCTGGGGACCTCATTGAGGGGCAGCGGACAGAAGCCTGGGGCTGGGGACACTAGTCTGGGATTGGGGACCTCATTGAGGGGCTGGGGACACCAGTCTGGGGTTGGGGAACCTCATTGAGGGGTTGGAGACATCAGTATGGGGCTGGGGATCTCATTGAGGGGCTGGGGACATCAGTATAGGGCTGGGGACCTCATTGAGGGGCTGGGGATATCAGCCCGAGGTTGGGGATCTCATTGAGGGGCTGGGAACATCAGCGTGGGGCTGGGGACACCAGTCTGGCCCTAGGGACCTCACTGAGGGGCCGGGGACAGCAGCCTGGGGCTGGGGACACTAGTCTGGGATTGGGGACCTCACTGAGGGGCTGGGGACATCAGTATGGGGTTTGGGACATCAGCGTGACTCTGGGCACATCAGCGTGGGGCTGGGGACACCAGTCTGGGATTGGGGAACCTCATTGAGGGGTTGGAGACATCAGTACGGGGCTGGGGATCTCACTGAGGGGCTGGGAACATCAGCGTGGGGCTGGGGACACCATTTTGGGGTTGGAGATCTCACTGAGGGGCTGGGGATGTCATTGAGGGGTTCGAGACATCAGTATGGGGCTGGGGATCTCATTGAGGGGCTGGGGATATCAGCGTGGGGCTGGGGACACCAGCCTGCGCCTGGGGACCTCACTAAGCAGCTGGGGACACCAGTCTGGGATTGGGGACCTCATTGAGGCCTTGAGGACATCAGCATGGAGTTGGGGACATCAGCCTGGGCCTGAGGACCTCATTGAGGGGCTGGGGACACCAGTATGAGGCTCGGGCCCTCACTGAGGAGCTGGGGATTTCAGCCTGAGGTTGGGGATTTCACTGAGGGGTTGGAGACATCAATATGGGGTTGGGGACCTCATTGAGGGGCTGGGGACACCAGAGAGGGGCTGGGGACACCCCATCCCCAGGCTTTCACGCAGCTCTCTGCCCGGGGCCCTCCGGGCTTTCGCGCGGCCTCCCCGGGCCTCCGTGCGCAGCTGCCCCCTCGTGGCCTCCGGGCTTTGGTGCAGCCTCCCCGGGCCTCCGTGCACCTCTCGCCCGCCGGGTCGCCAGGGCTTTCGTGCGGCCTCCCTGGGCCTCCATGCCCGGAGGCGCGGGGAGGCCGCTCGAAAGGCCGCAGGGCCCCCGGGGCCAGGCGTCCTGCCGCCCTCGTTCATGGGAAGGAAATTCGAGGCCAGCCCTTAAATGCATCAAGATGCAGTCTAGAACCTCTGTGAGCGGTGGAAGGGCTTTGGGGAGCACAGGGACATGTAACGCTTGACTTTCCAAACTCCTTTCCCCCTCTAGCAAAGCAGCTCCCCCAGGATGAGCACTACCATCCCGGCACAGGTGGAAATGGGGTAGCAGAGGCCCCGCCTGGTTAAGCTTTCCTGGAATGCCACAGCAAGCCCAAGGTAGAGCAAGGAGCCTGAGGAACTGCCCCCACTCACCAGAAATACCTTGGAGCATCAGGAGCGAGGCAGGGTGAAAATAACCCCCAACAGCACTTCAGGAGACGGGATGGGGAAGGCTGGCAGCGTCCCAGGAGATACGAGATGTGTCACCCGCAGGAAAAGTCAGCAGGGACTTGCAATCTGCATCCCAAACACTATGCCACGAGCTCACGCTGGCAGCTGTTCTTTATTCAGCCTCGTGTGCTTGTTATTCATCCCCAGCTTAAACACACACAGGCTCTCCCATGCCCCTCAGAGCCTGTAAGGGTTACAATATGTTTCTGGCACGTAGCTCCTATTTAAGCAACCACTCAGCTGCAGTCATGTGCAAAACCTTCACTCGAGGGAAGGAAGTATTTTTAGGTCTCTGGCAAGAATAAAACTTGTTAGTGAAGAATTTACTCCTCAGTGAAAACAATCATTGGCACTGCTGTAGATATATCCTGCTCATTAGCAACTCTGTTCTTACAGATAATTATTTCTTTTTGAACCAATTTATCCAAAATTAAATTGTTCTTAATCAGCCTGAAGTATTTAA
Organism: Nothoprocta pentlandii; assembly: GCA_013398315.1. NCBI lineage: Eukaryota > Metazoa > Chordata > Aves > Tinamiformes > Tinamidae > Nothoprocta > Nothoprocta pentlandii. Next base: position 613,635 of record VZSG01000458.1, on the reverse strand, counting down.
GGTACCAAAGTCACTTTCAACTATGTTTTTCCTTAGCACTTGCTGGTTACAAAAGTTCCAGTTTCTATGGGTACTCTAAAATTACAATAAATTATGAGGCATTTCTGGCCTCTATTCTATTATGAGGAATTTCCTCTCACCATTGCGATCGGGTGCCGACACGGAGGGAGGTAAGAATGCATAGCGAGGTCTCCCATCATTTGTCCTCTGTCGAGGCCACTTTTTATCCCATTTAACGATCCTACACTGTCAAGGCCTCCGTTTTACCTTCACTTTCAGCAAGGGCTTTGCCACCCCCTGCTTTGTTGGAGTAATCTCGCTCTCCAAAAATGGTGCTTCCGATCCTGACGTTTGTGGATCCCACCTCTATCTACGAAGAGGAGGCAAAAGGCAGAGCTCAATACAGGGCTACCACCCAGCAGCACAGCCCCCAAACAATCTCTCTCTGCTCGCCAGGCTACAGAGGGACAGTTCCCCTTATATTTGCTAACTGTAGCTACAACAAGGGTCTATTTTGATCCCCAGAAGTGCATGCCAGGGCCAGGAGAGCTGTTTTTCACAGCACAGCCGCGTCAGGATGGATCTCCATGCGAGGGGAGGCCTACAAGGCCTGTCTGGATGAGGTAGGAGTGGATTTTTGGGTGCTTGCTGCAGGTGAGGGCACCTTTAGGTGCTAAAAGAAAAGATGGCAGAGCGAAACCAGGCTTACTGCGTGCTGGAAGTCCGTGGACATGCCCATGCTCAGCTCCACCTTCTCCAGGGGCAGGTTCAGCTTTTCACACACCTCCTGCCGCAGGGATAACAACATCTACAAGGCAGGGGAGAGGAGAGGATGGCATGTTGTAGGACAACCACGGCAGCTCATCCGCAGGGCTCCCCAGACCCCGTTTCCTGCCTTTCTTTCCTGTATGCAGATGGAAAATTCCCACATGTCCTGTTGCTGCTTGCTCTGCTCTCCAGGAATACCCAGAGTTTCCCGTTACATGAGTGACAACACATATATTTACAAGTCTCCTGAAGATTACTGATTATCACACCAGTATGACAGGCCGCACAGACCCAGTTCCTTGGCCTGAGGCCGCCCCTTGCACCCAGCGATCTTCTAGGAAACTCTCACCTGGAAATCAGGATTTGGCCCCTTACTAAGGTCATGGCCAACGCTGCCAATCGTCATCAGTCCCACAAATTCCAAGCTCGGACACTTGTTGATGACATGCTCCACAGCTGCTGTGGTCTCTCCAGGAGGCAGGCCATGCTTACCTGGAGAAAACATAAGAGGGAGTGATGCAGGTCAAACTCTGCCAGAGAAGTCCCCTTGCCACAGTCAGGCAGAAGGGGATCATCTCGGATCAGCCTTTTCACCAAAACTCTTCTTACAAGCAAGCTGGGTTTCTTTCTAGACTAAAGAAACCTTCTCCTGTAAACCTTCTCCTAAGTTAGCAGGACAACGTGCATGTCACCATGAAGACTGTGCAGACACTTACTGTCTTCTCCACTAGTGTTAACTTGCACCATGACTTTTAGCTTCTGAGTTGACCCTTTCTTCTGCCACGAGCTGTTGACTCTGTCTGCCAGTTTCACAGAATCCACCGTTTCCAACATGAAGAGGTTAGGAACAGCTAGGGAGAAAAGACAAGGTCAGGACAATTCTGCTGGCACAAAAGCTGCTGCATCTAGAAACTCAGCTCAGAGACAGTGATGAACTAACTGCCAAAGTCCTCTGCCTGTTCCTACCCTTGTAGCTAAGCCATTCAACACTGTTTGCTTCCCTAACCACAGCTTTTGATTCCCTTAATAATGATTCCCTTAATGATGCCCTTCATAACAAGACTGTGCACACATCCTTTGGGGCAGAGACAGGGAAAAATCTGTGGATTAGCAACTTTGTTGGAAAGGTAAAGCAATACAGCAACCAAGTGAGATGTCTGGTACAGCTGGTGAACTGCACGAGTGGGGAGTGATGTTCACACCCACATACACCAAAGAGGGAAAGGGAGAAGAGGTCACTGCACTGCAAGGTGACAGTTCTGCAGTGCCCCAAACCACAGGGAACCCCAAACCTTCTGGAACAAGCAAATTACAAAGTGAAAGCACAGCACGACTCAACGGACTGAGCTTTGTCCAGCAATTCATGGGAAATGAGCAAAATGAGTAAATACACGAGCAGCTCAGGCTGTGAAAGCTGCAAAGGACAAGTAGCCCCTCTGAATCAGAGGTCTCGTGCTGCCCAAGCATCACAAGCACAGATATAGCTGCAATCATGCATGGTCAGCAGGAGACTATGGCAAGAGGGAACAGACTGAGTGAGGACTGAAAAATGGGACATTCTTCTATTTGCTAATCAGATTTCTTTCTGGCTTGAAATAAGCAATATAAATGGATAAACGAGGGTTATTATTTGTGTGAGCATTGCAAGACTATTGCCCGCGGGCTCTGCACATAAAGTTAAATAGAGTTTACCGATCAACTTGTTGACGTTATTTTTCTGCAGATGGCCAATAAAATGCCACTTAATCTCCGGACAAGACGACAGAATCTGAGAACGGAAAGGAACAGTTAATCAGGTCTGAATGATAATTTCCTCTTGCCCCAAGCAATCCTCGGGTCTTGGTTTGCCTGCAAACACAGCTCCAGACGTGCCGGCTGCTTTTGTTTTCCCTGCAAGACAGGGCTCGGGCAGGGCTCGTGGCAGAAATGGAGATGGTCTCATTCTGGAGGGGGACAGCACTGCGGCATCACAAGGTTGACAGGGAGGGCAAAGCTCTTTTGTAACTGCAGAATCAGGAAACGATTTGGGGCATCGCGCCTTGTCCCAAACGGAGTCAGTTCTGCACGGGTATGCGAGAGGCCACGTGCTGTGCAGACAGATGCTCTGCGACTAAGGCACCGCGTCTGCAGGATCCTCGGCAGGGAACAGGGCAGAAGGGGCAAGGGAGAACAGGCAGAAAAGCTGGGACTGACCCCACCATGTATCTAGAGAAACAAAAAGGCTCCTTCCAAAGAAGATCAAGGAGCAGCTCTGCCGTCACCAGGTCTCTCACAAAACACAGGACGTTGTCGAAGACACCTCGGGACGCAGCAGCGCGTGGAAAACCGGGTGGAGGGAAGCGCGTGCTTACCCTGGAGTCGGACGCCTTCTCCAGCAGCTCCTGAACCTGCGGGAATTGAAGGCAGCGCGCGGTCAGGGCCGTGCCGCGGCTGCGAGCGGGGCGCGGAGCGGGGCCCGCGGCCGCCGGCACTCACGTAGTTCTCCCCGAAGCTGCGCTGCCCGTGCTCGTAGGCCTCGATCACCATGGCCGCCGGCTTCGTCTTGCTCACGGCCACCAGCCGGGGCTGCACGGCCGGGAGCCCCTGCGGGGAGCGCCCGGATCGGGGAGCGCCCGGATCGCGTGGCACCTTCCGACCCCCCGCACGGACACCTCCAGCCTACAGCCACTGTGGGCACGACGGGCCCGTCTCTATGGTGGGAGGCTGCTCTCTATGATCTCGGGGGACCTGTCTCCAGGGGGTTGGGGGGCCTCTCTATGGTATGCGGAGGGAAAGCCAGCCCTTACCTTGGGGAACCTGTTCTTTCCTGTCTGTGTGTATCTTATGAGGATGGTTGGCGAGGGGTGCACCCCACTCCAAGGTGGGGGCGGTCTCCATGGTGGAGGAGGACGCGTGTGCCTCATGGGGAAAGGCAGGGTGATCTCTATGGTGCTGGAGGACCCGCCGCCATGGCGGGAAGGGAGCTGCAGCCGCCGGGACAGCAGCAAACCCCGCTCTCCCGCCCCCTCCCTCCAAGGCCAGTGCCCTCCCCGCCTCGCGACGCCCCTCACCTGCGGCCTCCGGCCTACCGCCTGTTGCACCCGCTCCGTGACGGCCCGCAGCGCCGGGCCCAGCCCTTCGCTGGCTGCCATGCCTACTCTCCACATCCCCGGCCGGCCCCCACCACCTTCCGCCACACACACGCGTCATCCTGCCCACCCACCAATCAGGGCGCGCCGCCGCCGCTGCCCAGCCAATGGCAGCTGGGGGGCGGGCCGCAGGGCGGCGCCACCATGTTGGGAAGGTCTCCTGGCCCTAAGGCGGCGCTCGCGGTGCTAAAAACAAGATTTTGCACGAATTTTACCCAATCCAGAGACTTCCTGTATTTTCCACCCCCTCATACACACACACTTTGACATCCTCTGCAATAGCCGAGTGTAGCCCGAGGCTGTAGCACACCGCTGTCATCCCTGACAAAAATCAAAACCAAAATGGAAGTTATTTTTTTTGTTAACAAACACCGACCTAAAAGGGCTTTTAGTCGAGCGCATCAAAAGGTGAGGGACAGCCCTGGCCCCCTTTCAAGGTGCTGATCAGGGAAAGCACGACTTAAGAGATAGACGGGATAAAGCACAACATGTAGTGAGAAATTTATTGTGGAATATTCAAGAGGTTTCAAGATATAATGAAGAATCTCAAAAAAAAGCAACACTGAATTTCAACTTGTAGAAAAGAATGTATAATTTCAACTCTGTTCTTTCTTTAAATTCTTATTAGAGATTGCTTAAGCTGCAAAAGTCTATGCTGTTATCGCTCCTACTGTAGTAATTAGCTTTCAATTAGGAGGAATCATAAAGGTTCATGGAGTGGTTTAAAAAAATCTGCATTTTAGACTAATAAGTCCGGTTATTCTTTTTTTTTCCTCCCTGTATTTCTCCACAAAGGAGCACTTTCATAGCAATATTTTCCATTAAAAATAACGATTAAGACCTATTTATTCAAACTGTTGTTTTGCAGTAATGTTCCACAAGAGCATCCTTTGAAACACACTTTGGTTTGTTAGGGCCTTTGCATTTGAGTAGACACTCAACTAAGGAAGGTCTTAATTACTAAATGGAACCCCAAATATGAAAGTAGAACAGCCCCATGCAACCCAGATAACCTCCAAAGTGCTGGGTATGATTACCTGAGGTTGAAAGTTTTGCTATTCCCTTTTCATAATCTTCTGCAGAAAATTTATAAAACTGAGTAACATTACTCACACATTTCTTGACGCAATTTCTCAACTGCTACCTGGTCCCCTGTAGATTTCTGAGATGAAATTTTTCACCATGGGGCCCAGTTTTTCCAGCAGGCACGAAGAATATCTGTAGATTGGGCTTTCTCCAGCTGTAACTGGTGCTATCTTTGATTTTTCAAATATGTATAGTCATCACTCCAAAAGTAAAAATAATAAGAAATAGTGAAGATACTGGAACCAGCACTAAAAATGTATTGGATTTCTCTCTTACTGTGCTTATTTAAAAAAAGCATATATTTAAAACACTGAAGAGTGAAACCAAGCACAGTAGGCAGCAAGCTCTGCAACACTGGATTTTAAGTGCAATAGGCTGGTCCATGACAACTAAGGTAGAACTTGCACTCTCATTTCATATTAGTATATGGACTGTAAATTAAAATAACAGTTAATAAACAGGCTCTCCTGCCAGGTTACTGATGGATTGGTGTGGGGGACAGGAAATAAAAACAGATGTTTGCTCTAACCCTGAGCTTGCCCCCGCCCCCTCAAAGTTTTGCATACATGCGAAATAAAACAAACAAAAAAAATCTATATTTTCCTCTGTATCTGATATAAGAAGAGTTAATCAGTGGTCTGTAGTGAAAGGTACACTGTACAGCATTGTCCTGAGCAAAGAAAAAAAGGTATTTTCTCTCTGAATAGCACAGATGGAAGTGCTTGCCTTTGCCCTGTGACTTTTCAGTATGTTATTTTGCTGCCAGCAAATATCCCTTCGCTTATGCTCTATGCTGAAGATAGAGGTCTGATTTGAGGGGGCAGTTCAGTCCGGTGAAACACTGGCAGGACACTGCCTGCATCGGCATACCCGGACTCTTGGCTCAGCGGATGAACTGCCAGCAAGGACGTCCCTTTAAGCCTCTCCAAATACGACAAATGGAAAACAAACCAGTGTTAGATGCAGCAAATGAATAGTTCAGAGCACTACCTCTAAGCCACCTGACATTCTGACGGTGTCCGAGCCTTCAAGCAGACACGCTTAGTGTACAAAAGTCTAGCACCTTTTTTAAAATGGGTTTGAAATAAAGTATTGGGAATTTCCAACAAAGAAAAAAATTAGCAGCAACTCCCCCTCCCTCTAAATCTTCTTTACTTCCACAGCTGCTATAAACCCATTCCCTCCCAAATAAAGTACCTAGCTGAGTTGGCCGCAGAACAGATTGTGCAGAGATGTCATCCATCTGGCCCCTCCAGAATAATTGGTCTTTTTGTCCATGAGCAGGGAGAGGTGCTTCTCGAGGACGTATTTGGAGCTGACTGCTTAGATGTCACCAGAAAAAAAGCACCCCATAAATACCAAAGTCCTTGCATCTAATCGTCCCAGAAAAGATTAACAGGATTAAGTCTGACTCATCTTGTTCAGTACAGGAAAGGGGAAAGAGAAAGGAACTTCCCAGTTCTCCTTTTCATAAAAGAAAACTAGAAATCTTGCGAGATCATTTGATGTTATGATGCAGTTTTGTGTCTTCACTGGCTCCTGCACCATCATCGTCTTGGATTCCTTCCGTGAGTCCATCCGCAAGCTTCGTCTGGCTCCCTGCATGGTCCATGAACATGTTGGGAATATCTTTGCCAAAATATATCTTGCTGTTAGCTGCAATAGCCTTGTATTTCATCAGCTGCAAATACTCAGGAGTTAACTTCAGCTGCACAAAAATAAAAAACATTACCAACAGCTCAGATTTATTCAAAACCAACTTTCTGTTTTAAGCATACAAAGAGTCCACTTTTCCAAAACACTAGCAGTCACGGAAAGCTGTTGCAATGAAAAATACTGGAAAGAAAAATACAGCTGGCTTTTTTTTCCCCCTCCCTATAGAGTAGGCTGAAAAGTCTTTTGGAGAGCAGAGCTCATTTTCTCAGGACAATCACATTGTAACAGAAAGAATGGAAAAAAACATGGCAAAACTTGTGCACAAACATTTCGAACCGCTGTCTGTTCTCACTGATCCTTACAAAGCAAAGGCTTCCTGCCAGGATGTCCTGGGAATTCACTGCAGGCAATAATAAGCCTGACGGTTCTATCATATAATTTCTCTTTTTTTATTTATTTTTTCCAGGAGGAAAAAGGCTTCGCCAGGCTGACGTACAGAGTCCCACTTTAGCCCCAGGTTATGGAAATATCAGTACCTTGTTAGCCTCGGCTGTCTTCATAGCAGTGTAGCATTCAGCATCAGCTCTTGCCTTCTCTCTCGCAAGAAATGCAGCATCTGGGGAAAACAAAACAAATGAAAACACAGGCTCCCACATTCATTATTTCCTGCCATGTTAACATCCAGAACTCTTATTTATGTGGTCAGTACCACAGCTAAACTGTAAAGGATTTATGCAACAAGGAAAAGGGAGAGCAAAATGGAAAGCCCAGAAATGAGATCTTTCCTTATTTTTTCTTCCTAAAAAGTTGCAGCATGGTATTATAAAATAAGCAAGTTGGAACTGTGACCAGAAACCCCAAAGCATTTTATACAGACAAGTTTCTTATTGCTCCTTTCATCACACAGACTAAGTACACTCTCTTCTTCTCTAGCCGGCAACTAAACTCTTGTGCAGAAAACACAGCAACTGTTTCATTACAGAAGACAAATAATCTAATCTGACATCCACAAAGGTGCAGTTAGGGATCACAGTCAATACCTGAACTTCACTGCACTGATGCAAGAACAAACTTAACTCCCTCATGAACTACTTTGAGATCTTTAGCCAAAAGCCACTGCGTTTTTTTTTCTCACTGCGAAGTTCACTACTCACCTTCAATCTCTGAAATGCGCTTCTCCGTTTCCTTCTCCATCACTTTCTGTCCATAAGTGATTTCAGCAACTTGGGCGATCTTTTCTGCCTCTGAGGTGGAAAAAAAAAGTCAAGAAAGGATGCAGTGAGAAAAAAAGGAACCCAATGAGGAACCAAGCTCACACCTTCCCCCGCAGATGTCAGGGTTCCCTCTAGTTGCTTCCTACCCCACCACACCCCCTTGTACAGTTTCTGCCTTTGGAAAAAGATAATACAGACCAATGAGGGCCTTTTTCCTTTCTGTCTCTGCTTCCTTCTCCACCACCTTCTGTTTCTGTGCTGCAATCAGCAACTTTGTCTTCTCGCTCTCCCTTAAAAAAAAGGCAGGTATAAAACATGAGCTCACTGAGTACGATGCTTTGGCCTCCTTTGAGGATGTGTTTCGGGCAGGCAGCAATCAGGAAATGAGTCTGTGAACTTGCTTTTTCTATTCTAAACTGTCTGTTTCTTCCCTCCATAGCAAGAACACTTTTCAGTAAGGCCAGCGTGAACCATTCCCTGCTGCTCTCTGCCGACTCCCATAGCACCTTCTGGCAGAGGCAGCTCACAGCAGAGCAGTTTGACCATACACAAGTTTTCTGTGCAACTATTAATGAAGAAATGAAAGTGACAGCAGCCTTGCCTTAGCACAGATGGTTAGAACTTCCCTTTCACATGTGAAAGCTTGTGGAAGGAAACAGCTTTGAAATCATCCTTTGTTAGCAAAATGGCTCCACGCATTTTACATGGCTCAGTCTTTTCTATCTTACTGTTCTGTATACATAAAAAGAAGTTTCAAAAGAAAGTTGTGGGAGTTTTGTTTTTTTTTTTTTTAAATATTCCCTTCAATCAAGGAAGGGCAGCTGGAGCCAAAACCCCACTCTGAACACATACCCAGCTGCACTGCTGGCAACAAATAAGAGCAGGCCAATTTGGAACTCTATGCATCACGACCACAGTGCAAACAACTTATCATGGTCAAAAGGTTAGAGCAAATGCTAAAGTAGGGAAAAAAGAAGAAAGGGATCTTATTCTGGCTTCTGCAGGCTTTATAGGCAGAGCACTCAGAGAAAATAAGCATTTCTGAATGACTGAGTGCATGACAAGGCTGCTGGCTCAGTGTTGAAAAGGGATCAGGATGTCAAGTGCTATTAAAGAAAATTATTTCAAAGCTTTGCAAATCTTCAACCTGTTTTATCAACGGCTTCTCAAGCCTAGCAAAACAGCAGGATTAGTGGTGGACAGTATCATCCTGCCACTCACTCGTGTGCTCTGGGAGGCCTTTTAAAAATAGGAACAGTGGCAAGGGGAACAAGCTTCTGAGGAAAGCAATTTCTGTGCCCAAATGTGCAGAACTGAGAAATAACTTCCAGCTCACAGCGACCTGTCAGTCAGTGACAGTGACTGACACATGCTCATCCAATACAGCCTCGCTACACCCTTCCTGGACGGCAGCAAGGCAGCAGGAGGTGGAGAGCATGCCTGGCACTCTGATCACTGCGTGCCGTGAAAGCACATTAATCGGGATGAGCAATTCCCTTTAGCAACATGAAGGTGCAGGTCTCGGGCACTTACATGAGCTCGTAATTCCTCCGGATCGTTTCAGGGATGTTTGGCTTTGTAACTCGGACAGCCTGGAAAGAGAGAACGAAGAAAACATAGGCAAGCAGCCAAAAACTAAAAGGCAAATGGCCTCGAGGCTGCAGAGGGTGGGGAAGCTAACTTAGGGCGTGCTCTGCCAGAGCACTTTACACTGCAGGAATTGTGACCAGCTCCAAAGAACAGAGAGCAAATGTAAGCTTTAATGATCCCCTGACATGAGATCAGGCTACCTCCTGGTGAAACAAGTATCCAGGATAACACCAAAAGAAACCCAACACAGCAAAGTCAAGAAGGAACAGGTGAAATACTACTCTCCATCCCCAAAGGAGTTAAACACAGATTGTATTACAGTTTTCTAAAAACTTTTCACAGCTTCCTATTTGATTTTAGCTCTTTCCCCTCCCTTATGATCTATGTCTTGGGTACTTTAAAGAGGAACCCTCATTACCTGTATAATTAATCCAGGGGCCATTGTAGTTAGATCTTGCTGCAAGGCCAGTTTAAGGTTTTCATCAATCTGATCTGATTGGGGAGAAAAACAAACAAACAGAGTAACTAAAAGCCCCCCCCAAAGCTGTTTGCTCTCAACGGGTATTGAATTAGCTGGAATTACTCACACTTCTCATTCCTGGAAAGCAAATACTAATATAAGTTTGATATAAAGATGCTGTGCTGAGAAAAACAGTCCCTGAGCTAAAACCAGGTTCCCACCCCTCCTGGCACATCACGCAGCATTTCAAAGTGTTAAAGAAGCTGCAATTTTCATGCATCCCTTGGCAACAGAGCAATTTCGACCTTCCCCTTTTCTGTGCACAGGCTTCTAATGCTCTCTCTTCTCTGGAGGCTTCTGGAAGACTTAAATAGACTTCCCCATAGACTCATCCTGCAGAGAGCCAAGCACTGGACGGAAAATAAGCTGCATGTGGAGGGTTTATTAGATACCCTCTGACCACTATACCAGCAAGGGCTGCTCACGGCACAGAGGTCAGAAAAGGCAGTGGCTTTTCCAAAGCCTCCTGAGAAGTAACCCACAACTGAGCCACTTATCCACTGCCTGGGCAGCCTTGGGGGCATGAAGCCTGTTTTCCAGGAAAAAATACAAAAGAAAATCCTGCTGCAGGTAAAAGCTCCAAGGATAGCAGTATCTCTAGCTGGGGCCTGCTGAGGATGCAAAGGGAAAATAAAAATGTAACAGCCTTGAAAGGGATCACGTCTCACTCCTTTATTATTTGCTTTGGTCCCAGTTTAGCTGCATGTGAATCACATTTGTAATCCGTGCAGTTCAGCCAGCAGGAAACAGCTGTTATCAGTTTCCTGCACCTGCCTGCAGACGTTGGGGCAGCAGATCATGACGTGAGGCCGTTTGAAATGCCCCGTGCACGGCTTGGGAGCCAGAAAAACATTCGGCTCAGACCAGAAGAGCTAACACAAGAGTTTACCCGAGTTCCTTCTGCGCAAGGCAGTGGCCTTGAGTTATTCCAAGCAGTTGTTGCCAGCGGCTGCTGACATCTGGAGACTCCACGAGCACAGGGCCAGCTCCCTCACCAACTGCCCCATAAAGAAGCAGGAGGGCAACAGTGCTCCTTCTAAATTTTATACACATTCAGTCAGAACAGGCATAGCCAAGCTTCCTGAAAAGCCCTGCTGACGAGAGGAACAGTTTGCAAGCACCCTCCCTGGGTTTGCTCAAGGACTTGGCATCGACAAACTGCAGCCACAAACTCACTCCATTCTGGGCCCAAATTCCTGTTCACAGCAGCCCACTTTGCCTGCAGCCCACACTGCCCAAATGCTCAAAGGGATTTCTCCTCACTCCAAAGCAACGAGCAAAGCACTCAGTGCTGGCAGTGCTCTGGCTCTTTTTACCAAGAAAACACCACTCTGTTCAGGTCTATGGCGAAAAACATGAGCTCTGGAACGTCATGCAAGGAAGCACTAAGCCAGCGTGGAGCACGCAGCGTTGGTGCTAGGAGCAGCTCACCGAAGAGCTCAATGTAGACCTCCTGCAGCGTGTGGACACTGCAGAACTGGTTCAGCTCGTGGTGGATCTTGTTGAAGATGAGAGCTTTGTCGTAGTCAGCGGTGTAGTTCTTCACTATGTCATATACTACATTAAAAAAAAAAAGAGAGAAACGGGTGTTAAGAGCTGTAGAGAGGTGAATGCTCGCAGTGGAAAGCTTACGGCTCGCTCACACCAGCGGGAGATGCGGTGGCTGTTGAGGGAACAGGGAAGCACCTGGCAAAGAGCAGCTCACGCCACAAACAGGCGCTTTGTTCACTTACTCTGACAGGGGAGGTTTAATTATTGCCCATGGTACCTCACACATCAACCCTGTGCTTAGTAAAAAAATGGCATTTAAGTCCCAGCAGCCTTCCCTGCACCAGCTGCAGGTAACACCCCAGTATCTGTCAGGAAAATGGCACGTGTTGCATCCCAACAGCAGAACGAAGAGACTGCACGCAGCAGCGGGAGGGAATCCCGAAGCCAGGCTAGGACAGAAGCCTCTAGGCAGGATGCTGATGAGCCTGGAAATAATTCCATGCTCGTAAAAAGCAGGATGTTAAAAAGCAAACGGCCTGAAGAAAAGGCTGCCTGGGTCATTCCCTCTGTGCTGCAGCCACTCTGGGCTCTCCCACCGCGTGCACCCCTCATTATTCAAACCAGAAGCTCTTCATGGAAGCACAGAACCCACTGGGGCCATAACAACACAGACGGTAAGAGTGACAAGTGACATTCAGGGACTAACAAAGCAATGAGCAGCACAGAACAAGTATGTGCAAGAAACAAGAAACACACAAGGGGCTGGGAGAGCTGTTTAAAAGGCTTGAGCCCCCGAGGCTTTACGAGGTAGTCAGAGAAATATGAGCAATGGCCCAAAAGGGGCAGAGCACAAGCGTGCACCAGTTCACCCTGTGCTAGCAGGCAGGGGTGTGAAGGATGCTGCACCCAAGGGTCCGAGGGAGGAACTCACCTGCACCTTGGATGAGGAAATTCACCACCTCAATCCTGTCAAAATAAATCATCACTCCCCCACTGCAAAAAGGAGAAAAAAAGAAAAATGAAGCAGTTTGCTAAGCAGCAGCCCCTGGGGCTTTGTCACAAGTGTCCTTTAGGAGCCATCTCAATCCCTAGCAGGCCAGACCAAATTCCTAGGGGCTGTGACACAGAAATCAAAGCTCCCAAGTCCCTTTCCTAAATCCAGGGACCTCTAGCCGCTCCCTTCCTTCCCGTGCCTCTCTTTCTGGACCAGCAAAGCAGAGGTGACTTCTCTGCAATGAGAGGGCAAGTTTCAGCACGCCAGACTCGAGCAGACAGGCTGCTACTGGAAAAGCCAGGCTGGAGCCACCTGAAACATGGCCCGTTTCCAGCAAAACTTAACTAAATCTGGACTGAACTTGCCGACAGAAGTCTCAGCACCTCTGCAGGCACAAGCAGAGAGGAAAGTGGTGCAGAGAGGCTCAAGACATTCACACAGAACAGTTTGGCGGGGCGTGAAGGGACTGAGACAGGTTCCCCGCTTGCAGGGGAAGCCGGGAAGGGAAACCAAGCCCGGGGGGAAAAGCCTGGGGCGACAAGCGAGGGCCGGGCTCACCTGGTGCCGCAGGGGACGTTTTTCACCTCGTCGGTCTGCAGGGTGGTCTGTACAGAGAAGAGAGTCAGGAGGGGAAAGGGAGCCCAGGCCCCACGGGAGCTCCTGGGCACCCACACCATAACCCCCGGGGACCCTTTTCTCACCCCACTCCAGCTTTGGAGGGGAGGCAGGACCTGCAGCCTCTGGGACCCTCCCAGGGACCCCGTGGCCCCCTCCACCCCCAACAACGGGGACCCCTGGGAGCAGCAACCCCCGAGACCGCCCCCCCTTCCCCCCGGGACCTCGTTCCCAGCCGCCTCAGCCTCGGCGAACCCCGGGAGCCGCAGCCCCAGCGCGGCCGAGGCGGCCCCCGCGCCGCGCGGCAGCAGCAGCACCTGCACCGACTTGTAGGAGGTGATGAAGGGCAGCATGAGGTGGAAGCCGGGGCCGCTGGTGGAGGTGAGCAGCGCCCCGCCACTGCGGGGGGAAACGGACAGCATCAGGCCTGGCTGCACGGGCGGGGAAGGGAACCGCGGAACCGCCGCGAGGGCTCCCCAGCGCGCTCACCGGTAGTAGACGCCGATGTGGCCCTCCTCGATCTTGTGGATGGCCGAGAGGAAGGCGGCGGCCACGAAGCTCAGCGACAGCGCCGCGATGGCGCCCACCTGGGCCATGGCCGCGCGGCGGCCGCCGCCACTTCCGCCCGCCGCCGTGACGTCATCGCTGCGCGCCGCGCTTCCGGCCCCGCCCGCTGGGGGCGGGGCGGCACGGGACGCGGGGACGAGGGTTCGAGACCGGCCCCCGGCCCGTGCGGATCGGGTCTGGCTTGTCCTCGGGTTCGAGACCGGCCCCCGGCCCGTGCGGATCGGGTCTGGCTTGTCCCCGGGTTCGAGACCGGCCCCCGGCCCGTGCGGATCGGGTCTGGCGGCTCCTCCGGTTCGAGACCGGCTCCCGACCCGTGCGGATCGGGTCTGGCGGCTCCTCCTGGTGCCCGGGACCCTCGTGAACCTGCGTGGCCACCTTGTCCCATCTGCAGCGCTAAATAGTGATTCCAAAGCTCCCTTCTCCCCTGCACCACCCTCTCACATGGGGATCGTGTCCTGTGCCCCACAGGCTGCTCCGGCCCTGGGCACGAGGACAAGCTGCCGTGTCCTCTTCCAGCACCACCAAACAGGCCCCTGCGCAGAACAAGGGAGCCTGTGTCTTTACACATGGCGTGCCCCTCGTTGGAGTCTAGTGCAGATTAACTTCCACACGCAGAGGAGATATAAAATCACTTTAATTAGACGCTGGCTCCTCCTCTGGCTCGGCGCTGCCGCCCGCGCTCTCGTGCAGGCCGCGCGGCTCCTGGCTCCCTCCCGGCAGGACCGCGGCTCCCGCCACCGGCTGCGGCGGCTGCTCCCGGCTCCGTTCCCGGCGCCGCCTGGCGGCTGCTCCCAACCCCAACCCAGCACTGGGGGCCATGGAGGCCCCCGCCGCGTCTCCCCTCGCAGGCCCCGCCGGATCCCCTCATACCCCCTGCCCACAAGCCGCTCGAATGGGACACACGGACAGAGCCGCGGCCGGGGGGACACAAGAAGAGACTGCGCTCCTGGGCAGCGCCCGAGCTGCCAGGGAAGGGCACCCTCCATTAAACTTCAGTTCCGTCGGGCACAACTGTGACAGTGGCTTCCATGTTCCCTTGCTTCCCCCTCCCGCCTGGGAGGCACCCCCTCTTTCCCGTAGGCAGACCCTGCTGGACCCGAGTAGCCCCCAGCACTTTCATACTGGTCCAGTGTGAAACCGCGGGGCTGGCGGCCCCAAGTCACCCGCTATGGGCTCCATGGGGCTGTAGGCAGTCCCTGCGGACCACGAGTGCCCCTCCTGGGCCCGACAGGCCCTGTGGATCTCACACAGCCCCATATCGGCTCCGTAAGGCCCGTACAGGCCCAGACAGGGCCAAGAAGCCACGGAGCAACCCCCTGAGGGCTCCATATGGGGATGGGGGGCCCTACAGGCCACGAGCGGCCACGCGTGTGCTCCGTACAGGGTTGGGCAGACACCGTGGGCCTGGAGCGGCTCCCCGCGGGGTCCGTATGGCGCTGGGTGGGCCCTACAAGCCTCGAGCAGCCCCCCGTGGGCTCCATCCAGGGCGGGACAGGCCCTGCGGGCCCTGAACGTCACCCCACGGGCTCCGCGCAGTGACAGGAGGGCCCTACAGGCCTCACGCACGGGCTCCATACAGGGCCAGGCGGGCCCTATGGGCCCCGAGGTGCCACATATGGGCGCTGTACGGGGCCAGGCAGCGCCTGCAGGCCCCGAGCGGCCTCCTGCAGGCTCCATACTGGGCCGGACAGGCCCTATGGGCCTCAAGCAGACCCCTGCAGGCTCAGTCCTGGCCCAGGCGATCCCAGTGCCCGTACGTGGGCGCCACATGGTGCTGAGCGGGCCCGAGCTCCCCTATGGGCACGGGCAGGTCCTGTGCACCTCGAGCGTGCTCGTGGGCTCCATACGGGGCCGGGCGTACCCTGCGGGCCTCCAGCAGTCCCATAGTGGACCTGGCAGGCCCTACACACCCTGAGCGGTGCCCTGCGGACTCCATACGGGACTGGGCAGGCCCTACAAGCCAGGAACAGTCCCCTGTGGGCACGGCACGGGGCCAGGTAGGCCCTACAGGCCTCACATGGCCCAGTATGGGCTCTGTAGGGTGCTGGGCAGGCCCTACTGGCACCGAGCGCCCCTCTATGGGCACCCTATGGGCCTCGAGCAATCCGCCATAGGCTCCATATGGGGCTGGGCAGGCTCTACAGGCCACAGGCACCCTCTCCATGGGCTCTTTACAGGGCCAGGCAATCCTATGCACCCCATAGGATCCCCCCGCGGGCTTCGTATGGGGCCAGGTGGCCCTGCCCCCCCACAGCAGCCCCCTATGGGCTCCATACAGGGCTAAGCAGGCCCTATAGACCCCGAGCAGCCCCCCGCGGGCTCGGTATGGGGCTGGGAGGGCCCTACAGGCGCCGAGCAGCCCCCCGGGGGCGAAATTCCTCCCTTATTGAATCACATTTGTCATCTCTAAACGCATACGCAGGCCCGAGTTCCTGGATCCATAAACATCCATGGACGAGCCGGCGCGGCTAGGCCTCTTTCAGCAGTAATTTATATTTAACTTTTTCCATATGCGGGGCCGTTTCCGGGCGGGCGGGGGCGGCGTGGGGGCCCTGGCATGGCGCGAGCGGCACCGCCGCGGCCAGCGCTCATTAATCACCGAGATGGCTGAGCTGCCAGTTCCTTTCAAGATCTTTCCCAAAGTGTTTTTCACCCAAAATAGAGCCCAGCTGCACCAGGTTCTCGTGGCGGCTGCAGTGCACAAGGCTGCTCTGTGCGGGACCTGGAGACGCGGCTGGTGGCTCCGGGGCAGAAATGGAGCCCAAGGGCGAGTGCTCCATGGGGCCCTGGGGGATACCCCAGGGCACAGGGATGGAGCTGGGAGAGCAGCGTGCAACGAGGGAGATGGGGCATGGTGCACACAGCGTGGGAAAGCGTGAGGGATGAGCAGCGTGCATGTGAAATGCAGGGTAGGGGACATGGCGTGGGGCATGCAGCATGGGAAAGCTTGCAGGACGAGCAGCGTGCAAGTAGCGTGGGCAGCATGCAAGCAGTGTGCATGCAGCGTGCACTACATGGGGTGTGCAGCATGAGCAGCGTGTGAGCCGCATGCGTGCAAAATGCAGTGCAGGAGATGTGGCATGGTGCATGCAGCATGGGAAGGCGTGCAGGACGAGCAGCGTGCAAGCAGCATGCGTGCAAAATGCAATGGAGGAGACACAGCATGGCATATACAGCACGGAAAAGTGTGCAGGATGAGCAGCAGGTGAGCAGCGTGGGAAGCGTCTACGTATCGCGCGAGAAACGTGCGTGCGGTGCAGTACGGGAGGTGGGGCCCAGTGCAAGCTGCATGCGGCCACATCCTGGAGTTGCATCCCAGAGCCGCATCTTGGAGCTGCATCCCAAAGCCACATCCCAGAGCAGTTCTGGGTCATCCCCCCAAGTTCTTTCTTTGCTTGCAGGCCAAACTTCAAGCAAGTTCTCATGACTCCTGGAGCGAGGCTGTTGCTACCCAAACTCACTGTGACTTGGTGCATTTCCTGCAGCTTTCCATGGGGAAAATCCTGGACAAGCTCCAGACCAGCCAGGGTTTGCTTCTATCCCAACTCACAGAACTTGCCCAAATCCCAGAGGGAACTGAGGTCTTTCCAGATGCTTTTCTCCCCATGGCATTGCACTGGCAGGGGGTGTCCTGGTGTCATCATCCTGCTGGGTGCATCGTCTCCACAGAGGCCGAGGGGCCGAATCCTGCTCATGGACAACACTGGGATCGACATGAAGTCAGGGCAAAGCTGGTTTCCATAAACGCTTGTTTGTCATGGCAGAAACAGGGATTACGCTGAGCTGGGCATCCCGGCCATGGCACGCATCCCTTGCGGGCGCTCCCAGGAATCCTGCTGAAACCATCCGTGCAGCATCACCGGAGCCGTGTGCTCCCACGGATCCCGCTTCCCGCTGAAGCCAACCGTCCAGCATCCCCGGAGCCGCATGCTCCCACAGATCCTGCTCGGTGCATTGCACCACCATACGTCATCGATGCATCCAGATGCTCCCACGGGTCCTGCTCGGTGCATTGCCCCGCCAGATGTCATGGACACGTCCAGGTGCTCCGGTAGGTCCCTCTTGGTGCATCGCTCCACCGGATGGCTGAGCACTGCTGCTCCCACTCCTCTTCCCATCTCAGACCATTCAGCACTGAGCATCACCCGGAGCAGGGACCTGGCATCGCTGCCGCTCTGGGAACACACATGGATCCTGAATGCTCCGCGACATGAAAGAAAAACTGCTTTACGGTGCCGAGAAGCTCTGCATCCACCCTAGCTGACGCGGCCGGGAAGCACCACGAGAAAACCACCAAATCCACAAATTCAGGAGGTGCTGTGCACTCCAAGCTCCGCCAAGGCCCCGGCACGCAGCACGTCACCTTTGTGCCCTGTGCCACCATCCGGCTCCCTCCGGCATCGCGCCCAGCCTGCAGCGTCCCGGCTCCCTCCCCGCACGCCGCGGCCTCAGCCAGCGCTGCCATAAATCAATCGGAAAATAGAGGCTGCCAGTTAGACTAAACAAGTGCATTTGCAAGGCTTGCGAACCCTCATTAATCACCCTGACAGTCCTAAAAACACATTTCCCCTTTAATGACTGTATTTGGATAATCGGTGCTTTTTCCTCCTCCGGCAGAGCCGGGCCGACTGACAGCTGGTGTTGTTACAGCCGGCCGCGGGCGAGCGCCGGCCCCAGGGTCACCCCGGAGTCAACCGCTGGAGGTCCCCTGTGCTGCGCTGGCCCTGGCCACGCACTCATGCAACGTGGAGCGAATCCCACGTGTGCCTTGCCCCGTGCAGGGATTTTAGGCCCTTTTTTAGGTGCTCCACGCTCCCTTTCAGTGACTTTTGCTTCCTGGAGAGGTTGAAACCCTTTTCTACTGTCGTTTTTTGCCATATAAATGGCGCGACACGTTAATGCGCAGCACATTATGGAGATGGTAATTCAAAGGCACCTGATGTTAAATTAAGCCGTACATTATCCTGCCCGCTTGGCCGTATATTTTGCAGAGAGATGGGATTGCATCAAGTCACAGCAAAGCAGCGGAGCGCGGGTTGTTGGACAGGAGGGTTAATAAAGTGCCATGCGGCTCTGCTTGCTTACGGCGCGCTCCACACTCCAGCCAGGAAGTTATTTAGTGCAGCGGCAACAGCCGCATTTCCAAGCGGATCAAGTCCTGGCACACAGGCCCGGTGGACACATCGCTGTATTTGCGCATCCCGGCTCCATTGCTGCAGGCTCCAGAGAGGGCAAAATATCCCAAGGAGCCAGGCAGTGAGGCCAGCGGATTCCCAATCCCAGCCGCATTCACCCTGCATCGATCCCGGCTCCGGCGCCTTCCCGAACATTCCCTCTGGTGCCGCGCGCCAGCAGAGCCACAATCGCCAAGGCACCTGCCAAGCCTCCGCGCTCCGGACGGACGCGATGGGGCCCGGAGCGGGGAACGAAGCATCCCAAATCCCGCCAAGCTGCACAATGGGACCCTGCGTCCTGGCGGCACCCCAACAACCCGACGGGATGCCCACATCCCTGCAGGATCCCACACTGCAGCGGGACCCCGCAGGACCCCCCACATCCCTAGGGGACCCCCGCAGCCCTGCGGGGTCCCGCATCCCACCTCCGGCAGGACCCCGCATCCCTACGGGACCCCCGCATCCCTGCTCCAGCGGCACCTCCGCATCCCAACCCGCGGTGCCACTAGATGGTGCTCGGAGGCCGCCGTCCTCCAGCTCGGCGGAGCCCTCCGCGCGGCGGCCGCGGGGCCCAAGAGAGCACAGGGCACAGGGTGAATATAGCCAATATCCGTTTATTAACAAAATAAGACTTACCGAGGCAGAGGTCCGCGCGCCGCCGGCCCTCCCGCCGCATCACGGCCCTTGTTGCTCCGGCCTCCACGCAACGGCATCGGGTGCTCCGGCACCGCCGTCCTCCTCCTCGCAGCCCCCAGGAGCACCGAGGCCGCGGCAGGACCTTCTGCCTCCTTCCTTCCTTCTTTCCTTCCTTCCTTCCTCCCGGAGCCACCCCCGTCCCCGAAACGTATTAGGAAAAAAAA
>VZSG01000458.1:569574-590526 GCA_013398315.1 Nothoprocta pentlandii | reverse complement strand
CCCGGCCCCGATGCCTGCAGCTGGCCCCGGTGCCTTAAACCAGCGGCTACCCCTGGCCCTGGTGCCTGCCCTCCAGTGCCCAGAACCAGCCCCTATACCCAGCTCCAGTGCCTACAACTGGCCTCAGTGCCCTGAACCAACCCCTACACCCAGGCCTGGTGCCCTATAATCAGCCTCTACACCCAGCCCCAGCACCTTAAACAAATCCTGGTGCCTTAAACGAGCCCCTTTCCCCAGGCACGGTGCCTTAAACCAGCTCTGATGCCCTGAAGCAGCCCCTATACCCAGTCCTGGTGACCTAAACCAGCTCTGATGCCCTGAAACAACCCCTATGCCCAGCCCGGGTGCCCTAAACCAGCCCCTTCACCCATCCCTCGTGCCCTAAACCAGCCCTACGAACAGCCCCAATGCCCTAAACCAGCCCCTATGCCCAGTGCCCATTCACACTGCCCTTGCCCATGTCTATGCCTTGCTGCTCCCAGAGCCTGACTGAAAACTAGAGGTTTTTCATCAACTTTTAAGTATTCCAGAGAGTGGGAGCTCCTGGCTATTCCAGACTGTTTTCTGCTTCTGCAGCCATGAATATTTGGTAGATGTTTTATCCAGCCAGTAAATACGGAGACGTCAAAGGTGCCTGATCCTATGTAATGTCTAGAGCAAGGGCAGGTCACAGCTGGGCCCCACACAGGGGACCAGACACAGGGAAATATATAGGGAAATACTGGGAAAAAAAAAATCCTTGCATTGCTACCTGCTGCTCCAAGACTTCCCATTTTGATTTTTAGAGTCCTGAGAATTGCCAGGGGTGCTGAAGATCCCTGTATGCCCCATTTAGGCCTCCTGGCAATTCCCTCCCCCAAACCCCCAAACCTTCCCAGATGCGTGGCTAGTGTCACCACCGTGTGATTAAACCCGTAGATATGGATATGGGTAATTAATTACATTGATATTTCCCTCTCCCCATCCTGGCTGTGAGATTGCCTCAGACCCAGGCAAAAAGGAGCCATTCAGGGAAGGAGGAAATAGGGGGAAAAAAGCCCAGATCTTTCCTCAAAGCACATCACGTCGCATGCCAACAGCAACACCACTTCTACAGCATAAAATAGAATAAGGGGGGGATGAGATTTTCCGAAGCAACTAGTGGGATTCCTGCTCTGCTCCAAAGTGAGCGGCTGGGTAAGGTGCTCGGGATGCAGGAGCTCCCGCGCTCCTCAGATCCATGGAGAATTCACAGCAGCAACATGTAGCGACACCTCCCCGCGCAGCCCTTGGTGCAGCACATGCCCCGTGCCGGGAATTCACTTCTCCTTTCGGGCTCCGCTTCTTTCAGCAACTTGTAATCAGGCTCTGGCAGCGCTCGCGTGCCAAGTGCGCATCCGAGCCGCTCCGCTGCGCGCTCCCGGCCTCATCCCAACGATTTTGGGCGCTCTGGGAAGGTGCTTTCCCATTAAAACACCTGGCAAAGGATGCAAAATGACAAGCAAGTGCTTTTTCTTAAAAGCCCTATAGATGCCTGGCAATGATAAAAGCGGTGTTTTCTTTTTTAGGGTTGGAATTAATCGCTCACTGGCCGCGCTTTGGGGGGGCTCTGCCCAGGTGGCCTCACCCAGCTCCCGCATCCACCCAAAAAGCACCCAAAGCAAAGCAAAACAGTGAAAAAAAACCCCACCATTACCTCCGTTTCCCTTTCTTTCTTTGCCAGTCTTAGTTAATTAAACTATGCAAATTAAAACAACTTAATTTCTATAATATCAGTTACCAGAGCCCCAAACCATTTGGTGCAGCTCATCTGGCACGTACGTTACATAAAGCGTTCAGAGCGGCTCTAATAAAAATGAAAAAGGCTGTAAATCAAATTTAATTTATTCATTTTCTGTATGGTATGAAAGCATGCCAAAATCAGATTATTTATGAGCCCTTCATAACAATAGGCATTTTTATTGGTTGCAAATGACAAAAGGGGTTCTCAGAGGGATTTTTTTCCTTCTTTTAAATTTCTTGAATGCCTTTTCAGAAACATTTATTTTTTTGGACTCTATGATCTTAAAGAAAAATATTTAATCATTGATACAGTTAAAATAATTTATATTTAGATACTGAAAAAAAAGCACATCAAGCTCTAAAAACATAAATATACATAACTAATCCAACCCAAAGGCTCAGCCTAATGGTGCACCATGGATTAGATAAAAGCACTTGGATTTATACCCACTTTTTTAGACTCCTCATCCATAGTGTGGTTTCCCACATGGCTTTCCCAGGGATGCATCAGAGCTGGGGTTGGCTTCCCGGGACATGTCCCCAGCACATGGACATGCACGAGCTGCATTTTGGGGTGAAATACAACTCAGCTCCTCTTCAGGGCCTTCGGCCTCCCCAGTGCACTGAAACCGGTGGTGAACAGCCCGGCTCTGGCTTCTGCTTCCCACTTTTTGCATCAGTGAAACCATCTTCTGCTCAATATCGGGTACAGATGGGATCAGAAATGGGGTTTGGTTAAACCTGGAAAAATTTAAGTGTGGAAACTGAGGGCAGGTTGAAAGGGCACCCGCAAGGGACATGAATGCAACAGGGCTGGTGAGGACCAGAGGGACTCCAAAACAAATAAAATAAATAAATCCATGAATAAATACGTAAACAAACTGTAGAAATGCAACTTTGAAAAAAAAAAAAAAAAAAAGGCCATTTTTTGGGGAAAAAAAGAAGAAAAAACCCACTAGTTGCTAGAAGGTCTCTTGGCCACTTGGCGAAGCCCAAGCTGGTGCGTGGGAGCCTTCGGCCTCAGCGAGGGGGAGGCTGTACTGCCTCCTGAGAGCAGAGGGGCCCTTTGCTGGGCGGATGCTGAGAACAAGAGGAAAAATAAAAAGGAAAAAAAAAAAAAGGAAAAAATAAAGAGGGAAAAGAAAAAAAAATAAGCAGCTCCCCCCCTTACCGGCAGAATTAGCATCCAGGATCTGTCAGTCACCGGGAGCCTTTGGTAAAAGGGGCCCCTTGTCAAGCCCTGCCTTTGATGTGCCTGGGACGGAGGTGCTCAATTAAAAGCCTATCAGTCTGTAAGTAAATCAACGCCTATCAGGCTTGTCACATCAAACAAACGATTATTGCACCCGCCCGCCCACCCCATTAATCTGCCCGGTCCCCCGCGACAGCTCAGGGTCAGGGCACTGTAAATCCAGCGCTGGATCCCGGCCACCTGGAGCAGGATGAAAGGGGCCCGGCAGCCCCCGCGCTTCCCCTCCCGGGCCAGGACAACGGCGAGGTCCCCCCTGCAAAACACCCCCCAACACCCTCATCCTCCTCCAGGCTGCAATTGCCACCCCGGGGCTCGCACGGCCCCCCAGGGCAAAGCCCCTTCCCGGGGTTTTATCGCTACCTGTAAGTTAAGGCGCTTCCAGCGCGTGTCACTCCGAGGCCGTCGCGTGCATAGGAAATATGACAGGGCTCTTTTAAGTGCAAGCGCAGGCCTTGGTTAATTTAATAACTCGCAGGGAAAATAGGATTGCATTAAATTTAATATTTGGCGGGATACTCCAGCGCTGCCTTGCACTGCTGCCGGCAGCGGTCGCATTCCCATCACCCCCAAACGGGGCTGCTTTTGGGGGAAAAAACAGAGAGACAGGGCCTGGAGAGCCCTAGCGAGGGAGGGGGCTGTTTTTTTGGGGGGAAAAACAGGCAATTCCCTGAATTGGTGGCTGGAGCGAGGATGCTGTCCCTGCCTCCCCACCCTGCACCCAGCCAGGTTAATGCTCCGAGCCAGGAGCGGGGCCTGGGAGATGGGAACGGCGCGCGGGAAGACGATGGCTGGCAAAAATCATTAGGAGCATCTTTCAACGCTCCATATGCCGCTATTGATCCCACTATAGATCATGCTCCCTTCCCCCCTCCCTTATTTTTTTTTGCAGGATCCTCCGGATCGATACTGCAAGTGCATCGAGACTGTAGCAACACATTTAAAACCCTATAAAAGGTTATTTAGTTGCTAACAGTGCAGCAGTTTCTGCAGAGCCTGCCAAAAGGTTACAGCTTTTTGGGCATCATAAATTACAGACGACAGGGAAAAAAAGTAAGTGCGGTTTTCTTTATTGTCTCCGTGATGGATGGGCTCCTGAACAAGACACAAAATACATCATATCACCTTTAATGGGACCACATTTCTGTGGCCATAACTCACAATTTTAAAATAGAAAATGGTGAAATATGGCGTTGTATATTCCACTCCTGACATATTTATGAGTCCTTCCCTTCTTATAAATACAGTGATTGCTATTTCAAAGCAGCGTGTCAGGTACGAGCGGAGCACAAACAGCTGCTGCCATTGAAAAATTATAGCCGGAGTTGGACGGTCTCAAAAACTCTCTCTAGCAGCAGTAAATTTACAATGTTTGCACTAACTGTTATTAAAACCAAATCCATATCTTGGCAACGGGAACGCGCCGCTCCGCAACAGCTGGAGCACCGGGGCTGCCGCCAGCTGGGCTGGGAATGGGATGGGGTGCGCAGCTCCGGCGCCGCTCCCGGGCTTGTCCCAGCGATCCCAACCAAGCCGATCCAGTCCGATTCGATCCAATGTCAACCAGTAGCTCCCGGGATTCAGCTCTTCCTTGAGCCCGACCCGGGAAGTCCTGCAGCCTGTGCAGACCTGGCTGTGGATTTGGGGATGTGCCCTATATCCAGCCTAACCATGGAGCACTCCCAAGCCCTTCCTGAGCCCTGTGACAACCATTCCTGCTACACTGATGCTCGCTTCCCAGCTATTCTCTATCCTTATTTCTTTGTTCCCATTTGTTTTGCAGCAGGGTTTTACCTATAAAAACCTTGTGGAAGTCCAGCTCCTGCCTGGAGCCCTCCTGAGCATCCAGGGTTCAGAGGAGGAATTCTCCCTCCTGGTCCGGGCACACAAAAGGCCCTTAATTAATTTTTTGTTTGGGTCCATTTGTGAGATTTGACCTTTCTGGGCGATCAGCTACTTAAGCTCATTTAGTTCCCAAGCAGCACATACATCCTGCGTCCACTAGGCTTTTTTTTCCCTTGGAGTTGGGATATTTAGGCCACTTTCCCCCTTCCCGATAAGGCGATGTCGGCATCTGTGCAGCTGCCTGGCACCACAGCCATATCCCAGGCCCAGCCTCCGTCCCAGCTGGATCCACTGGATTTTTCCATCCCCGTCCTGCCCAGGCACGTGACAAGCGGGACCATTCCAGGTGCATCCAGAGGTGGATTCCAGCTCCCAGAGCGAGGCTCAGCGGCCTCCCTGCATCCCAGGGGCACGTCCAGCGCTGGCCCTGTCCTTAGGAGCGCTGATGGCTCGCGCAGGCGCACGGACACAGCCAGGAAAACGGCGCCGGAGATAAATGGGAGCGAGCTGAGCAGCTGCAGCTTAAGATGTGCCTGCGTGCCGTTGCACCGGTTCATCATGATAAATGTCATCGGAAAATCAATTCTCTGTGTACTTTTGGGAATTACAACTATCATTTTGGCGTGATTTATTTGCTGTACAACACGGACAAGGGCTCTTTGTTCATCATTTTGAAAGTTCATTTAAAATTGCTTGCGGTGCCGGGCTTTGCCGGCGGCTCCCAGCCCCGTGGAATGGGGCGCGGGGGCGGCGGAGCGGCCCTGCCCCTGCCCCGGCAGCCCCGAACCGGCTCGTCCAGCCTTTCCGCTGCCTCGGAGCCCTTTTCCCAGGCTCCGTGAGCTTGTTCCCGCCTGGCTTCCTACTGCCTGCTCCCACCAGCAACTGCATCTGTATCCGCATCCATATGCGCATGCATATCCATATCCATCTGCACCTACATCCGCGTCTTGCCCCCTGGAAGAACACGTGGGCTGGGAATTAGGAGGGAGCTTAAAGCAATGGGGGGGATGGCAGCAGCCCTGGGATGTGGCGATTCCGGCCCTGGCTTGGCCTTCATGCACTGTGCCGGACCACATTCCCAGTGCCCGGACCACATTCCCAGTGCCCAGACCACATTCCCAGTGCCCGGACCACATTCCCAGTGCCCGGGAAGGAGCTGGTGCTGCCCCTGCGCTGCTTTAGGGCTGTTTATCCCGGGTGCGCGCTGGCAGCGGGGCTGCGATTACCCGGAGCGGGAAAGGCGCTCGTCAGCTTTGCCTTGCAGATCGGAGCACAGACCTCAAAGAAATCAGGTGGGGAGCAGCTGCTGAGGAGCAGAGGCTGCTGCAGGGAGAGCACGGGGACCCCTTGGCTGCTGCGTGGCCGGGACCCTGAGCAGTCCCGTGACAGCGGGAAGCAATGGGATGCAGCTAGGGATGCAGGCTTGGGATGCAATGGGATGCAGCTGGGGCTCATCCACGCCTTGCATGCTCATCAGTTCCTCCCCCAACAAAAATCAAATGGTATCTTCACCTATATCCACATGACATGTATAGACACATAGGGGTGCACGCGGCTGCGCGGGGACAGCTCTGCAAAGGGCTGGTGCTGCAGGAAGGCCCAGGGTGACCTGCTGTCCCCAGGGCCAGCTGGCCACGCTGGGCACCTTGCCCGGCTTTTCCTGCGAGCCGAAGCTCTGCGGATCCAGCGGATCCTGCAGATCATTCTGAAGTGGGAAAATCAGCACTTTGCCGTCCCACGAGGGCTCTGCCCAGCGCACGGGCACCGGGGTCACCTTGGACTTGGAGCAGCGCTCGCTCCAGAAGGGCCCGGAGCGTGGGATGCTCCGTCTCGCGCATGCGCTGCTCCAAAAGGGAATCAACTCCCTCCTCGTTCATGAGCTTTGGCACGCTCGGCAGCACCGACATCCTCCACGGGTCAGGGCTGCCCAAAGGGGACGTTTCCCTTGCCTGGACACCCCGGCAGAGCCGGGATTTCACTCCTGAAGCATCCCGCATGGAGTGGCCCCCCAGCACCGGCGCCCCGTTCTCCCCTCCCGCGCCGAAGCCGAAGCCTCCATGAGCAAGGCTGAAAACGCAGTCGCTGATGTGACATCCCTCCCGGCACCCGCCATCCCCTCCCTCGCACCGCTTTGACGTGAGCTCCTTACACGCTCCGCGACGGCTGCGGCATCTGAGCGGGAAATCGGAGAGGTTGTCGGGCTCCTCTCCCTCCTGGACCAAGGCTTGCTCCTTGGGACCTCCTTGTGCGGGTCTTTGGGGACACTTGGACGCTCAGCCCCACACCGAGCCCGTGCCAAGGGCTCATCCTATCCGGGCAGCCCCAGTGGGAGCCGACGGCTTCGGTTTTCCATGCACGATCCCGCTCCTGGGGCGGTTCCCACCCCCCGGGCGGCAGCAGCGCCCTCGAGGCCGAATCGCTGCACCGGTGTCGGATGAGACTTCATTATTTAGGGCTCCTTGAGGCCGTTGGGTGGCGGCGCGCGGGGACAGGCGGCGGGTGACGACTCGTCGCGACGCCGAAAGCGGCTCCGGTGGCGGAAGCGACAGAGCTACCTGGGAGCTGCCACCGCCACGGAGGAGGAAAAAAGAAAACACACGCAAAAAAAAAACCCTTAAAATCCCTGGAGAAGCCACATGTGGCTCCTAGAGGGATGGGGAGCATGAGGTCCCATGGCACTTCGGCCGGACACCAAGGCCACGTGGGATGATCCTCTCCGGGCTGACACATCCCAGGCACCTCGGCAAGGTGGGAAATTACAGGTGCGGGACTTCAAAGGCTCCCCCAGCCCCAGCCTCCCCTTTGATAAGGGACGGCCTCGCCAATGGTGATTTGTCACGCGGGCCGGGTCGCCCAACAGACAGAACCGGTTCCCTCTCGGCGGGCCGGCCGGCGGCTCCGCTCGCTCCGGGCTCCGCGGGGCGGCTGCCGAGACACCTCATTTATTCACTTGTCATCGCGGGGCATAAAGTTTAGCGAAATGCCCGATGATGCTGTGCTTAAGCCGGGTAATTACCCCCTTATTAAAGCTGCCTCCTTTATTTATTTGCGCTTCTGGGGCTTGGTCCCTTCCCGTCAGTGCGGAGCAGGGCCAGAGCGCGCACGGAGCAGCAGCGAGCGTGCAAGCAAGGCACCGAATATAAGGAAGAACAGGCAATTCCTGGGAATTGCTGGGGTCCGTTGCAGGGTTTGCTCCATGCCAGGCTCCCCTCCATACCCGCTCGGAGCCCGGCTGCAGCCCTCCCGGCATCCCAGCCCCGAGCAGATCTGAGGAGCCGCGGGAAGAACATTTGTTCCCGGGAGCGCTTTGATATTCCGCATGTGAAACGTCTGCGCGGCGGCGGCTCCGGCATCTGGCAGGAAATTACCGTGGATCCTGTTCCTCCGCGCGGGACGCGCCGGTGCTCCAGCAAAGCCGGCCATCCCCTTCCCGCTTCCCAGGCGGGCATTCATCCCACCCCCTTGCAGGAGCACCCGCACTCTGCTCTTCCAACAGGAATTCCACGCTGCTTCCCACTTTTTAAGCCTGAAGATCTTGGGAAGGAGGGTCCCTGGCACGCACGGCCCAGCTCCCGAGCGCAGCTTTTCCCTTCCCTGCTCTCCTTGAGCTTCCCTGCGTCTCATTCCGGCTCCGCTTCCCACAAGTTCACTGACAGATTACTTCATTTTAACTCGATGGCTTTCCCGTCTTGGGGGAGGCATATTTCTAAGTATGGCATTTATCAAAAGGCTCGTGCAAAAACAAGGGCCAGAATCACTCTTTTGATGCTTTCCCCCCATAACTACAGCCACAATAATTTTGTTTTTCCTCCTCTCTTTTTTCCAAGGAAGAAAATTCCCCGAGCGGGGACCATGGATCGGGATCCAGGTGAAGGCCTCGTCGCCGCGAAGCCTCTACCGCTCTCACACTCACATCTGGTCTCGCTTGCGAGGCCGGGCCCCGGCCTCCCCGGGGTGACATATTTCCCCCTCCTATAACTTTAAATCAGAGCCACGTTTCAATAAATCACGACGAGCACTTATTTATTGGACCTAGTTTTGGGGCTCTTAAAGCATGGAAAATAAATTTAATGGAGCGTTTGGAGCATTTCTCCAATCTTTTGAGGGATTACTTGGGGAATTTGTCAACGGAGCCAAGCACAGCAGCTTGATCCAGAGAGATGGGAAAGAAATTATGGGAGATACTCCGCAAAGGCCCAGGTGTACCCTAAATCACATCAGGAAAGATTAATGCCAGAGGATCGCTTGCCAGCGGAGTTGATTGGCAGCGCTGCAGTTTATTTAATAAACTATCATTTGAGCCAGAGGGTGACTTTAATCGGAATTACATTTTCTTGTTTTGTCACGCGCCAGACCAAGCGATTTATGGAATACTCCATACTTCTTAACCTCAAACAGCGAGAGGGGGGAAAAAAAGCAGGAAAGGCTCAAGAGCCCCTGGAAAAGCCTCGGGATGGCGGAGCGAGCAGCAAGAGTTTCCGCTTGCCCCTGTGCCGCTCCAGAGCTCGCTGCTCCCTGCGATCCGGGTGGCATTCCCAGGCTGTCCCCGCTCCCACAGGGCACAAGGCACTGCACAGGCCACAGAGCTGCAGGGAACAGCAGGACTGCCCCTTGTGCCGTTTAGCCGGGAATGCCGGGGCCAGGCGCTGCCGACCTGCTCAAACCCCCATCCCGGGAATGCCGGGGCCGGGCGCTGCCGACCTGCTCAAACCCCGCGTTTGTGCGAGCGGAGAAACCCGAACTAATCGCAGCCCTCGTTCCAAGGCCGTGATTGAGTTTTTCCCCTGCTCTGCTTGATATTTCTGCCAAAGAGAGAAAAAATCCTCACTGAAGCCTAGCAGGAAATCCAATAAAATTTCTTCAAAAGATGGGCCTGACATTGAGAAACAGCAGAATTACACAAGCGGGCCTCCGAAAAGAGGAGCGGAGAGTTATTGTATCTGGCACCCGATCTCCCGCTGCAAAGGAGCCGGCGCGCGCGGAGCCCCGGGGCGCGCCAAGCCGCGGGAGCCGGTCCCGGCTTTCCGCGGGAGGCGCTTCCCGGCCATGGAAAAGCGGCCGGAGCCGCGTGGCTCCCGGCTGACCCCGGCGAGAGCAAACAGCCCCTTTTCATAGGGAAAGCAGGGGCAGATGGCGAGGATCAAACGCACCTCCGGAGCGCGCCGGGAGGCACGGGGACGAGTTCAGCGCCGGGTCAGGAGATGCCGGTGCGGGGAATGGGGGAAGCTCCCGCGATCCGGTCCTGCTCCGGGAGCGTGACGCCTCCCCGCATCCCCTGCTCCCCTTGGCTTTGCCCCGCGCATCCCTATTCCCCCAGCAGGATTCCCAGCTTTCTTCCTCGCCTCCCTTTGCCGGGTGCCGTCCGTCAGGTGCACGGCCGGACCCCAAAGGCGACCGGAGCGATGGGCTCCCCGGGACACAGCGCCCGGCCCCGCTCCTTCCTCCACCTCCCGGCACCCAGCCGCCTCTCAAGGAAACATCATGTCCAATTTCTCCCTTGATTAAGCCCATATTTGGCTTGGCTATAAGTCAAATTTAAGCAGGCCGCGCTCAACCGGCCTCCTCACGGCTTGCTTGCCAGGAGGGAATTTGATAGACAATTTGGCAGCGCTCCACGGCGGCACGGAGCGAACGCGGGCAATAGAGACGTAGCAGAACAGGCCTGGAAAGCTGGAATGCGGCGCCTCGCTCCAGGCGACAGCAACTCGCTCCACTTCGGGTCCCTGCGCTGCTCAGCTGCTCGCACGTGGAGCGAGCAAGGGAACACCGGGATGTTCCCGGGAAGGATGAGGGGGCTCTGCTCGCAGGGGCGGATTTGATAAAGGAAGGGGAAGGGGCCTGGGAGGAGCCGGTTGCTTCCAGGGCCCCGTTAGCCGCTGAGCGAGGCCACCTGCGGCTGCCACAGAGCCCAAGCAGGCGCAGGTGAGGTCTGGGTGCCCGGGGTCCCTGTGTGTCCCTGAGGAGCCTGTGTGGATGTAGTGGGTGCCCTGGGGCAGGGGAGCTGTCACCGTGCATCCTATGCCATGCATTCCGCGCCATGCATCCTCTGCCATGCATCCTCTGCATCCCACACTGTGCATCCCATGCCATGCATTCCGCACCATGCATCCTGTGCCATGCAGCCCCTGCGTCCCACCTCGTGCATCCCACCCCGTGCATCTCGCAATGTGCATCCCACCCGGCACATCCCATTTCATGCATCCCATCCCATGGATCACATCCCGTGCATCCTGTACTATGCACATCCTGCTCTCCGCAGCTCATCCCATGCAGCCTGCCCTTTGCATCCCACAGCACACATCCCATCCTGTAAATCTCGTGCAGTGTTTCTCATCCCGTGCATCCTGGCTCAGCACGCTGCCGGTACCCGCGGCTCCGGCCGGAGCGAGGCCCGTGCCACCCATCCCGCGGCTCCTAATGCCATTATGTCTCGGCAGCATTAATCACGCCGCTAGGTACTCGTTATGACACTTTTATGGTAGCTTTGAAGCTAATCTGTCACTAATGCCTGCTGGATTATCATGATTTCGTACAGTTGTGATTCATTAACTCAGATGCCTAATAGAATTAGTATTTAACATCTCCCGTGGTTGCTGCCTCGGCACGTGGAGCTTTGAAGCTCTTCCCATGTTCCACAGGGCTGCACTAGGCAGGACCCGGCAACGCGGGGCCAGCACCACCGGATCCAATGCCCCTCGCCCGCCTTCCCACATCCGTGTTCCCAAAGAGGTTCACATGCCCTTAAGATCTAGCAGGATCTTCAGGAGAAATCCTGAATATGCCAGTGCTTATTCCCTGGCCCGGAGGAATGCATTCCCTGGGAATGGTTGGACCGTTACTCCTGATAATCAATATTAATTTTCAGCGCGTTCTCCAGGGCTCTGATTTATTTCCTTGCTTGGGATAAGATCTGCATCTTGAAGCAAGGTTGAGAGGAGATATTTTTGCTATTATTATTGTTATTAGCAATAGCGTTATTATCTCAGGCTTTTGAAGGAAAAGCCTTATTCAGACAAGCAGCACGTGCAGCTCGCAGCTTCTTGTGCTGCCCCTTCGGCTCCTATAGCATCTGGGGGGACCGGGGTCCCGGCCCCCGCAAATCCATGGAAAAACCCGGACAAGAGTAACGCGGTGTCCCGTTTCCTAAGCTCCCCAGCAAGGAAGCAGTGCACTGAATTTGAAATATCCCCCCGGTAAACACTAACTATTTAAAGAGCGCGAGGGTCTCAGAAAGGCAAAACAAAGATTTGTTGATTAAAAACACATGGTCCGCGCTGGAGGCTGGAGTAGCTGGAGAAATCAGTCCTGACAGGATTTTGGCTTTTCCAATCCCGCAAGACACGCCGGTGATTTATTGCAGTGATGTCAGCTGCGGTTGCAAAAAGTTCCCCGTGTTGTCTTAATAAAAGCGCTTTACCTTGAAATCATTAAGCTCTCGGGCTGCTCATGCGAGGCGGCGGCGGGGAGCGCGAGGCCCCCGCGTCCCCGGCCGGCAGCGACAGCCCTGGCTGAGCTCTCCTCGCCGCGCTCCCGGGGAGGATGCAAGGAAGGGGCATCCAGCTGTGCACGGGGCTGCACATCTGCCCGGCGCATCGGGCTCCGCTCCCCTCCAAACACCCCGTGGGAGCCGGTGGTTTGACTGGAGCGGGTGACACGGACAGCCGTGCTGCCACCCGGGCCAGGACACGGGGACATCACCCGGAGCAGGCAGCACCTTCCTCCCCCATGCCGATTTTGGGGCATTTTTGGAAGAATCTTCTCCCTGCAAGCAGAAAGAAATGGAAGAAAAGATGGGTGAACCGCAGCGGTGCTGGGCAGCACCGAGCGCCCAGCGCGAGCAAGCGAAAAATTAAATAAATAACCACGCTAGTTTACAAATAGAACTGTTACTCGTTACTCCTGGTATTAACAGTCTCCTTTTATTTCTTTTTTTATTTTTTTTTCGGCGGCTGTGAAAGACGTTTGTTTCAGTTGCCAACATCGCTACAGAACTAATGTGGGTGGATTGTGACAGATATAATTTCTCCATCCTACAGTTTCATCAACTTGAGCTCTGTTAAACTATCCCCGCTGGGCTTCGCTCCTTTTAAAGTTTCCGCTTTGACAGGTAGATTTATTAGTCTTGAAATTTGTACAAATCAGATGTCACTCGTGGCAACTTGTCAAAACGTCAGTCTGCGGAGGGAGCATGAAAGGCTTTTCTGGAGCGCGGGAGGAGGGAGCCGGAGGCGGCGCCGCCTCCTGCATCCCGCGATCCGAGCGCCAGATTAAGCTGCTCCCCCCAGGCAAAGCCCAACGGCTCCCGGAGCTCCGTGCGGTACCCTGGAAAACTGCCTTTAAACAGGGCCCTTGTCCCCCTCGTGTCACCGCTGCGGGAGCTGGGGCAGCTTGGGGATGATGAGGAAGAATTTGGGGCACTGCTTTTCCTTGCGAATGGAAGGAAAAGCAGTGGAAGAGCTGCGTGGAAGAGCTTGGGGCAATTGGGTTTTTCCAGGCAATGAGGTTAGGGTGGCCCAAATGAAAACCTAAAGAAAAAAAGAAAAAAGTCACTTAGAAAGCAATGTTAAAAAATGCAGCATTATTTTGGGCTTGCTGCGCCGCTGTTGAATCAACTCAGCGCTGGTGGGGCTGAGCGCGACCGAGGTGGAGAAAAGTGTCCCCAAGACAGGGCCTGAGCAGGGAACGCGCCTCTCCTCCTCCCGGTTCCTGGAAAAGAGAAGTTTCCTCCAAAACGGGGTGGCCGTCACAGCGTGCCGGGACGCGGGACGCGCTCGTGACGCTCCGCTCCGGTCCCTTGGGTCATCCCACTTCGGTTCCGACCTTGGCGTTTGCTTTTCTTCTCTGGCACACGTGAAAAATCCCCACCGAAGAGTGAAAACAGCCCTTTTCCTGCAGCTTTTGCAAAGGGAGCCACGCGGGAGGCTGAGCGCGCTCCGTGGGCCAGGAAGGGAAGGAAAAGGAAGGAAAGGGAAGGCGGCACGGGGAGGAGGAGGAGGGAGCGCCTGGCAGGAGCTCAGCAAGCTCTCCAGCTCACACATCTGGTTCTTATATTTCAAAGTTAATTAGTCATATTGAGGCTGTCTGAAGATAAATTTATCATCCAGCAAAAAAACACAAACAGTTTGAAAAATGAAAGGAAGCGAGGTGACACGGCCTGACGTTTAAATAAATCATTTTAACGTGATTAAAAAACTTGTCCTCCCTGACACCCGGAGCCGGATGCTCCGTCAAGGCTCCCCGACACGGAGGCGGCTCCGCACAGGGCGCTCAGACGGAGATGCCTGGGAATCGCTGCTCTTCCCACAGGGAAGAAGCTGGGTTATGGATCCTTTGTCCTCTCCTGGTCCATCCCAAGCCCTAGGGCATCCCGAGGGTTGGAATTCCGGCCTCGGCAGCGCTCACGGCCGCCCCAGGGAGACGGGGACGTTTGCCACGTGTCACCGGCAAAGAGCATGAAGGCAGCAAAGAACTGACATAAAAAAGCAGGGAATGGAAATAAATAAATAAAAAAGTGACGCTTACCGGAGAAAATGAATATTCAAGCTGTTTCCAAGGAAGATTCTTTGACTTTGGTGCTAGTTACAGCTACAAGGCTGGTGTGTCTCCTCGCTGTCACAGCCTTCACCATAATTGTCCAAAACTTCCTTGATTACCCCTAACAAAACTGTCAGCTGCCTTTGAAGTATCAGAACAGACTCATCACATCTTATTAAATAGTAAACACCATTTGCAAGCGCGCGCGGAGCCCAGACACGGCGGCAGCGGCTCCCGCTCCGCGCCCGGGGAGCCAAGCGGACGGGAAGGGACCCTGCGGTTTCGCAGGGCTCGGGAAAACCGGTCCTTTGATAGCGGATAAGCTGGGCCACAGTGCGACTTCCCATCCCTGCGAGCTCCAGGTGCTTTGGAATATCTTTGGGAAGAGTTACCTGGTTTGCCAAGGAAACAGCGTGTTGGACCAGGCGAGGGTTTTGTGCTGGTTGGATTTGGAGGAACCTCCTGTGTGGGCTGAAGTGTCTTGCAAGAGCTGCATCTCTCAGAGAAGAGTGATTGTGCAATTAGCTGTGAATTAGTAAAAATTCCTTCTAATTACTTCCAGGTGTGACATGTTCTTATGTTTAAAACCAAGGAGGGGATGTTTTTGCTGTTAAAATCAAGAAGGGTCCCACCAGCACTACCCAGAGCCATGTGGATGCCCTGGAGTTGTGTGGATGCCTTGGAGCTACGTGGATTCCCTGGGGCCACGTGGATTCCCTGGCATGGCAATAACATCCCGAGAAAACCTGCCCCTTTTCCAGCTTTAGTTCTGGATCAAAGGGGCTCTGGGCAGGAGCCCTTCTCTCAGCTGGACCCTGAGCTTTTGAAGCCACCCCATCAATCAAAGATCCCATTTTAGGCGGGGGGAATGGCCCCGTATAATATTTCCATGACCTGCAGGCTGGAGCCCATGGGTTTTGGGGATGCTCCGGAACATGAAGGCGCCTGCAGAGACCGGGTGTCCTGGGCTACGTTTCCTCTTTGCTCACAGAGCTCAAGGAGACAAAAATGAGCAAAAAGGAGCAGCGGGAAGAATCCAAGGAGGAATCAGGAGCCAGGGAAGCCTCCCCATGGCGAGGTTGGAGCCAGTCTCCCTGTTACACGCGCGAGCCCGAGCTCCAAGCTCCTCGGGAATGTGCACCTTGAAATCGAGTGCGGGACACAAGCGGAATTCCAGGCGGTCGGCACGTTGCCTCGGGAGCGCCGCCGGGTGACAGGAACACCAGAAGCCGCATTCCTGCCGGGACCGGGACCTGTTTCCTTGCGCCCCGCTATTCCAGGAAAAGGCCTCGTGGCGCCACAGCCCTCTCCATAACCGGATTCTTGCGGAATTCCGGCTTGGCGGCTCCATGGCTGCTTTCTCCTCGGCTGGGAACGCCGCGGAAAAGGGGGCAGCCCTGCAATTGCCAAACGCATTTCTAATACGCACGTTTCTAGGAATAATTTGTAATTATTCCTAATAAAAAGCCCAAACCAGCAGAGCCCACAGCTCCGGAGGCTCCTGTGATCTGCTGGCGCCTGCAAGCGGGAGGCTCCGGGCTGGAGTGCGCCACGCCGGCGCTGCCAAGAATTGAGCAGTTTTTTAATAAGGGCTCAAACAAACTCATAAAAACGACCCCGTC
Source organism: Nothoprocta pentlandii (assembly GCA_013398315.1). Taxonomy (NCBI): domain Eukaryota; kingdom Metazoa; phylum Chordata; class Aves; order Tinamiformes; family Tinamidae; genus Nothoprocta; species Nothoprocta pentlandii. The sequence goes on along the minus strand of VZSG01000458.1, from coordinate 574,515 downwards.
GTCGGGGTGAATTTCATTCCAGCTGGGAACTGCATTCCTGTTAATGGGAAGTGCCAGCAGGGCCTTCAGCTCCAATGGCACAAGCAGAACTTGCCACAATTTAAGGATTTTTGTTGCCAAACTTGCAACTTTTGGGGGCAGAGGGATGCGAGGTGACAGCAGGAAGCAAAGAGCTTAAATGACAAGCACTTAAAACGGGATCCGCAAACAGGGAGCTAATTGTGCCCGGGCATTCCCATCCTGGCTCCCGGAATCCCGGTGCTCCCAGTTCCCCGCTGGCGCTGGAGGCGGTGCAGACCAGGATTGATGTCCGGGTGGCGGGAGCGAGGCAGGAAACCTGCACCGAAGTGCCGCAGTAAAATGAGAAAGCCCAAGATTGCCCCATAAATAAGGCCCGGGTGACACTTCCTAAATTCATAGCTTTAGCACACGGCAAAGTGTCTCCTTTTTATCAGGAATTTGTTGACAGGGGTTGCAAAAAGATCTACAAATAATACTGAGTGGGGCTATGAAAATGTATTTGCGGAACATTTCCCTATCAGGGATCACCATTATATTGGGAGAATTCATCTTCCCGCTACATTTTATTCGTAGCCAGATTTTATAGCTGCTCCATATTAATTTTTTTTTAATTTATTATTTCAACCCCCTCAGTGAAGGCAGCGGGGGCAGAGAAGGGCACCAGGGTGCCCAGGGCAGCGCCAGGACCCTTCCCTGCTCCCAAGGAAGCATTTCCCTTGGCTCCCTACTTCCTTCCTTAGTTATTTTTATGCACAAGGAGGTGTAAATTGGCACCCAACCTGCCTGCTTGCATTTCACACCCACTTTGCACAACAGCGACCGTGTAAAACCGAGAAGAAGGAGCCCTATTGTTGGAGGTGTTCATTAAAAACTCAAAAAAAAAAAAAAAAAACCAAGGGGAAAAGTAGAGTTTGGATCCTTGCATCCATGAGGTTCTTTCCTGGCATGGAGCACTGAGACACTTGGATATTTTGATGCTGCCGATTCCGGAGGAAGGGATCCCGACCAGGATGCTGGTCCTCGTGCAGGCCAGGCTTGCAGAACAAGCCATTGCAGGCTCCCAGGAGCACATTAAATTAAGTGTCCTAAATTCGCTTAACTATGCATTTAATTTGGCAGTAATAGGACACTCTCTGTATAATAGTAGAGTTGCTGTATAATGGAGGAGTAGCTGCATATTAATATTTTGATTATTAAAGACATGTGTATTGGAGGCTTAATAACTATGTAATATATTATTGCTTAATTGCTCGGGCTCTTAAGTATGTTTTCATAATTAGCTGCTATTTAGTTAACGTAAATATCCAGCTTATTAAATATAGAAATGCATTTCGCGTTGCAACAGTTATTTGCATGAGAAAACCGGCTGCAGGAGAAGGGCTTTGGCTCCCACTTGCCGTGGGGATGGGTGGCACCTTCTCCAGTGGCCATGGAGCATCCATCCTGCAGCCCGGAGCCCCTTTTTTTATCTCCAGCTTGCCCTGTTCTGGTCGCATGTACGGAGATGCTTTTCCAGGACCATTCCTTGCTTCAAGGCCCAATGGAGCAGGGCAGCTGCATCCACGGTGGATCTCCATGGGATCCTGCTCGGATGCAGAGGATCCAGGCGGATGGAAGGCGTTGGGGCAGCTCCTTTGGTTTGAATACTGAACACCCAGTTTTAATGCATTTACCGCCCCGCTAAGCAGAGAAGGCGGCAGAACGAGCCCATAACTCAGCCACTGCAAACATGTTTATTTGATTATTTTTTTTAAAGAGCTTTAGCAAACACAGTACATGCAAGCAAAAGAAAAACCCCGGTGCCAGCATGTGTAATTCCTCCAGGAGCAAGCCTGATAGGAACACAAAAGCGTGCATGCTTCCGACCCGTAACCAATATTTGCACATCCAAGTGACTAATTCGCCGCGCCGCGCCGCCGCACAATGGGCGTAATAGCAAGGTGCATTAATGCAAAGCGCCGGCGTCTGCCGCCTCGCTTATTTGACACATAAACAAGGAGAGGGGGAGGATTTTTATCTACCTGTATAACTATTCGCTGAACAGCAGGTTACAAATGTGCTCAGAAAATGCTGACCCAGGGCTGCTCGGGTACCTCCTGCGCCGGATTGGCACATGATTTGCAGCACCGCGGGAGCTCGATAGCTGACCTCATTAGCAGTGCATTTCCTGGCTTGTTAGCATCATATTTGTATAATTTACGGCACCTTCGTTTTTATGGAATGTGTTCCTTGTAGAGCGTAATGGCAGCAATATATTTAACCTCTCCTATTTAGGAATGCTGTTGCTGAAGGCAACCTGGAGATATAAAAGGGATTCTTTTTCCCCAGCCCTTCTTTCTCCTTTGCATGGAGCTTTGTTTTTTCCACCCAGTTGCTCCATGCTCAATGGAAGGAGCGGCCTGCGAAGCCTTCGGGAAGGAAGGAGCTCATCCAGGGATGCTCCTTGGGGCTTGGCTCCCGTCGCGGGGCTGCTGGGGATGTTCGGATCCCGCCTGTGGGAACCTTCCCTATCCCAGCTCCACAACCCGTGGCCGGCCCTTCCCGGGGCCACACGGCCCATTCCCAACGGGAGCTGGGCTGAGAATGGGCGAGCTCATGCCAGCGATGCGGCGAGCAGCTCCCGCGCTTCTCGTTAGCTCCGCGGCGCGCGGGGAAGTGACTGGCCCTGACAATATAATTTACATCGCTGTATAAAACTATCTGTGGAAACCGAGCTAATTTGTGCCAGATTAGGCTATTTGTCTCAGCCACCGTCTAACGGCACCATCTATCAGAGGGCTGTTTTCAAATATCGCTTTTCAAGCGTGCCCTTGAGAGGCGGGAATTGATTGGGATCTTAGAAAGCAAAATTACAGCAATAACTTAAAAGAAACAATAATTACTGAATCATACCAGTGTCAGCACTCTGCAAAACACGAAATAGCCATCAAACCCCAATCCAATATATTCCGCGGCAAATTTATTGAATGGAAAAGCAGTTGAGTGAGGCTTTTTTCGCTCCCCTTCCCCGCCGCCCCCTCTCCCTCGCCCTGTACATATGGTTATCTCCAAACCGCAAGTGAATGAGTCGATAATTCTTGTCATTGACTGCTCCATTTTCCGCGAGTCAAGAAAAGATCCATTAGCTCCCTCCCGACTCAGTGTCTTTCCCCTTCCCCTCCAGTCATTTGCGAGCCTGCGCTCCCCCGGCAAACAAACATATATAACTAATCATCTGTTAAAACGCCGGGCCCCCTAATAAATCTCTGCAACTGAAATACTTTAATGGGTAATTAATTGATCCTGTTCCAGAGGAGTAATAAGATAATAAATTAGACAATATTTCACTCAGTTGTGGCAGTGTGCTGCTAATGGTGCTGCAGGGCTAAGCTGGAGGATAATAAATTAGCCAGAAATTAACTGCTAAGAGCTTTCTGCAGAGCAGCGGGCTGACAGGCGCCGCTCCCTGATTTAGGGCCCGGTGCCACCGCGCTGCTCGCGCTCCCACTTAGTTATTCCTAAGGCCCCGGGTGCTGCTGCTGCTGGTGCTGGTGCCCCGGGTGCTCTGCTCTGCATCCCAGTTCCTGCAGCATCCTACAGGGTCCTGCAGCATCCCACATCCCACAGCATCCGGCATCGCACGGCATCTTGCATCCCACAAGGTCCTGCATTCCACAGCATCCTGGTTCCCGCATCCTACAGGGCCCTGCAGCGTCTCACAGCTAAGAGCCTCCTGCAGCTTCCTGCATCCCACTGCATCCTGCATCCCACCGCATCCTGCATTGCACACCATTCAGGTCCCTGCAGCATCCTTCATCCTAGAGCATCCCACAGCATCCTGCATCCCACCGCATTCTGCATCCTAGAGCATCCCACAGCATCCTGCATCCCACTGCATCCTGCATCCCACTGCATCCTGCATCCCACTGCATCCCGCACGATCGCCGCAGCCCAGCGCCTCTCCTTGGCTTTGCCCTCTCCCACTCCCCCTTTTCTCCTTCCCGCTGCCGTTGCTTCCCAGGAGGAGGTGAAGAGAGTAATAATCAGCCAGGGCACCGGGAGAGCTCACGGACGAGATTAAAAGCAAATCAAAGAAGAAAAATTGTGGCACGGTTTATGTCTTCCTAATTAAAACCCCGCCAGTCTCTCTTCGCTCTGCCCCCCCCTCCAGCTAATGTTACACTAACGAGCTGAGTTTAGTGGCATTTATGTAGATAAAAGTCCTGATGATTGATCTCAATGGCTTGTTAAAATTAGTTTCAGTCCACCATATTGATTTAATTCCATTGCTTGAAAGCGCTAATTAATAATGATAATAAAAGTGTCTGGGCTCATTATTATCAGGAGGCAGGTTGGGAAGGGGACGCGGGTGGTGGCGGCACTCGCTCCAGCCACACGCGGCCACGAGGCCGGGCGAGGGGCACGCGGAGCTTTGGTGCCACCGGAGCCCTTCAGCGTGGCAGGAAAAAGCCGATTTCTCTCTTTTTCCCAAGGTTCAGCCCTGGACCCGGCGTCAGGAGCTGCTCTAATTAAGAGTTTGTGGCGAAGGCGCCGCCTGCGAAGTGCCGCTCCTGCAGGTACCTGCTGTCTCCAGCTGCTGAGGCCTCTTTCCCGGGGAAATTAATTAGTGTAATTAATATATTTATGCAATCATTCAAAGCACTGATTACAGGCAACTGCAGAGGAAACTTTCCACCGCCACAGCCGCCCCTTTTCCTGCATCTCCAGTGTCAGCACTGCTGCTCCCCAACGGGTCCACGGGAGCCTCCGGCCTTCCCGGCGCCGGGGCTGGGAGCTGCTCCAGCCAGGAGGGCTCTATGCCCCTCTTGACTCCCATTTCTTCCCTTTTTTTTTTTTTATTTTTTAAAAATTCCCTCTGTCTTCGCCATCCATCATTTTCTCATTCCCGCTCTCCGGCACACAGTGAGGCAGCTAATGGAG